>PVIW01000095.1:719149-833392 GCA_004026585.1 Noctilio leporinus | reverse complement strand
CATTACGGGACAATAATGAGCAAAACTAACAACAAGCAAAACAGAACCAAGTGTATGAATACAAGGAATAGGCCTTCAGTGGTCAGGGGGAACGGGGTTGGAGGGAGGGGGGAGGCAGAGGCAAAGAAGGGGAGCAGCTTAGACAAGAACCTAGTATAAAGGAACCATGGACATGGACAACAGGTGGGATTGACTTTGGGGGGAATGGGTGGGTGGGGAGGGGGACAGAGGGGAGCAAAAAGGGGATGGATGTAATACAACAACAATAAAATTTTTTAAAAAATTAAAAAAAAAATTTGCTACAGGAAAAAAAATTGATCATGATTTTTAAAAAATTAATCATGATTTTATATTATGTGGACTCTATTTTGATAACTTATTTTGGAAGTAGCTTTTCAAGTTTTTCAACTGGATTGTCTGCCATAGACTGCTGATTAATGGGATTTTTTAAATATACACTGAACACTGATGCTTATGTATGTTTCAGATATCTTCCTCTATTCTGTGCCATGTGTACAGTGTACCTTGCTTAATACATTGTTTAAATATTCCATATACTTATTTTTTCCACATTCTACGTTTTGAACTGTAAATGGTACATTAGAATTTCCTCTTATTATCCTTACATCTGGTGTGGTTTCTGATTTATTTAGATTACTATGTGTTGTTTAGTTCAAAGCTATTCTTATGTGAATATTAATGTTATTATTTTTGCATTATCAAATGTCTTTCTTGACTCATTTAATGCTATTTTAGCCTAAATTCTCCCTCATTGCAGTCTTCCTATTATTTTTTCATTTTTCTTCTGAGTTATTAAATTTTTTACTTATAATGTTTGTTAATACCTGCAAAAGCTTGCTTAATTATATTTTATCTAGGTTGGGAGTGTTAAGTTTCATCTACTTTATGGCTGCCCATTTTTTAAATTTGTTTTGGTTTAGTTCTTAATTTTGAGGCTATTTATTTATATATTTATATTTTATTTTATTCATCACCATTTATCCCCTTTATGTCCTCTCCCACCTCCATCCAGCCCCCTACCCCTGCAATCGCCACACTACTTCCCTGTCAATGACTTCTTTCATTTTTTTTCTTTTTTGACCCACCCCCTCCACACTCCTAGTTCTCCACTCTCAGCTGTCAGCTTGCTTTCTATGAGTCTATTTTGCTTGTTAGTTCAATTTTGAGGTTTTTTTAAAACTTACTGTGTGAATGCTAGATTGTTTTGTAGATTTTGTTCATGTTTACTTGTGTTGGGTTGTTCTTTATCAGTAATAACAGGAATTCTTCTAGAGGAAGAGAAAGTCGTGTTTTGGTGGCTTTTCTGCTTTTTAGGTTAGGAGCACCCTCTTCTGTTGGTAAAACAAAATGCAGCTATTTATTTTTAAATGAGGTTCAAGGGGAAAGGGGTTTGTTTTCTTTGGATATTTTTCCTACTAATTTAATTCAGAACTCTTATTTTGGCCACTTTCTTCTTTTCTCTTACCATCTAGGCTCAAAGGAACACCTCTCATTGTCAAAGCATTTCCTCTTAGAAGCTACGTCTTCCCATGATTACCACCTCTGACCCACTACATTTTACAAGCCCCTTTCTTCTGGATTCCTCGTAGAAAGTGCTCTGATTTACCAGATCTTATTCTTACTCTCAATACTGTTTCAACTGCATGGAAGGGGCCTTTTATTTCAGATAAAACTGTGGTTGATGTTTCTTGTGTTATCTCTTCATAATTGTCGGCTGATGGTTGTTGGCACCAATTCAGTGCTAACAGGAATCTCTAAACTGGGCTTTGATGAAGAAGGAAACTTTATTCAGTGCAAAACAGCTCCCTTGCGATGCAGCAGGGCTGTGTTGTGTGTGGGACCAGGCCCCTCTCCACCTAGACAGCTGTGCTTTGCTCCTCACTGGGCTGCTGTGCTGTGTTGAGTTCCATTCTGGTCTGCTTTGCACTGCACTGGTCTACTCTAGTCTATGCCGCTCTACTCCGTCCTGAGTTCATCTGTTCGACTCTCTCTGGCAAGACATCTTCGATGTTTCAGCTCAGCCAAGCAAACAGCTGTCAGTCCTTGGTGGAAAAAGAAAATGCACTCCCTGAGCCAGAAGGGATTTGGCTGTAATAGACAGAAGTCCCCACCCCTGGTCCCTAATTGGTCTGTTCTCCTGCAATGAGGACTCTCAATTCTCCCACAGCTTGGTCTAAATGGCTTTTCTGATTGGTCAGCTTGCTCAGATAGTTCAGTGAAGGTACTGAGGGGATATAGATAAGCAGCTCCAATTGGGTGGGGAAAGCATGAGCCCTATGGGTTAAAATGGGATTCCAGGAACTCCTTTATAAGGGCTGGCTCAGTTGGCAGAAACTCAGTGCAGGCAAGCAGTTTGTGCCAGAGGCCCCTGTGTAGAAATGACTGCTAGACTCTATTTTTTAGAATTTGAGCCCACTTAGCCACTAGGATCCCGTCTTATCTTTCTCAGGGTCCACATAGTTCTTTCTAATGCATAGTCACTTATGACTGCTCAGTTGTTGACTCCTGAACATATTCTGCTAGTCTAGTGTGTTTATTTTCCTATTTACATGTAAATTAAAGCATGTGTCAATTAAAGGATTCTGTGTCTTAGGGGTGTTGTAGACATAAATTATGGGTGATTTTATTTGCTTTTTATAGTAGTTGGGAGGATGCATGGAGAGATTCTAATTTAGGTAGTTGCCATTATCCTGTGAGAACCTGACTTTATAACTTAAGAAAACAAAATAACACAAACTTGGGAAAGAATAATAAAACAAAGTAGTAGTAAGGGCTTTAAGGAAAATAAAGTAGAAACTAATAAGACCTATAAAAAATTATAGCAAGATTAAAACAATTCAAGGTCTATAAAGTGGCAGAGGTAGAAACATCAATATTTGTAAGGATTGAGGTGGTTGATCAAAAATGAGAAGAAACACAAAAATCAGGAAAGATAAAGATGATATAATACAAATATAGAAGAAATAAAATTATAAAAATAAGGTTTGTGTAAAAACTTGAGAATGTCCAATTTTCTAAGCAAATATAATCAGAATTGATTCAAGATGAAAAAAATCATAGCCAGCTTAGAAAAATTTAAATGTTACCTACCATAAAAAGTAACTAAGATCAGAAATCTTAGAAGGAAAAGAAATCATGTTTAGAAAGCAATAATGGATTCATTTTCTTAAATTTTATGTTTGAAGCCATTGTGTATAAGGTCCAAATAATAGTGGAATGGAGAAGTTGTAACACAAGAAAGAGTGTATAGATATAAATACATAAAAGCAAAATAAACTCACCATGTAAGTAAAAAAGTGTGTTGCTGTTATACATTACCAAATGCTTACAGATAGGGGAAAAAGAGTATCACCCTACCAAATCTTAATACTTTTCATGTTATCTTGCAGATAGGAAAAAAAGAGTACATCACCTTACCAGAAGGAAAAAAAGAGTACATCACCTTACCAGATCTTAGTGATTTTCCTTCATTTCTTTGTCAACCTGCGGTTTTTCCAGGAACAACCAAAATCTCTTTACTACAGATTGAGAGTAAGTAGGATGACACCCTAAGTACCAATGATCCTATGAGATCAAGTTAAATGATGTTAATGAGGAATTATTGTATGATGAGTAACAAGTTTCAATTTGAGAAGGCAAAAAAGAGTTCCAAAGATGGGTAGTGGTGGTGGTTGTGTATAACATTGTAAGTGACTTAATGCCATCGAACTATACACTAAAAATGGTTATTATGTATATTTTACTGCAAAGAAGTTATAGTATTTTAAAGTATAACATTTTATGTTAATTAGTGCATAAGTTTAGTCACTAATATGATTTCTGCTTTTAAAAATATATTCTAAAATTTACACTTTTTCATGTAAAATTTAAGTATAACAACTTTGGGCCCAAGATAAATTTACCCAAAAAACTAAATCAAGACATAATTACTTGAGCTTTACCTAGTTTTGCACATATATGGGACATACTATGTTCTTCACATATATGTAAATCCCCTTATGTAGCCCTCTTAGAAAGTGAAATAGATGTCTCCTCAGTGTTTTCCATAGGGGCAATACTATATTGCAGGAAGAAAAATAGAATTTTAGGCAAAACTTATTCTTGCTGTTTTAAGTACTTTTTAAGTTTTGCACAATGTATTTTAGAAAGTGAAACATCTTTTAGCTTTAGACATTGATGAGTATGGGTTATTTTAGGAGAGAAGATTATCAAACAAATGAAACAAGTAAAGGAAGAAAGAATGCATCTGCAAAGAATTAGAGAAGAGCTAATAAACGTTGAAAGGCAATATGAACAAAGCACATTGAAACAGTATCATGGTAAAGGCTATTTCATATTTTTATCACTATAAAAATCTTAAGTTTTACAGAATTTATGCTTTTTAGTATTTACTACTTTACTGTTATCATTTAAGTGGTATATTTGATATTAGTGCAATACAGAAAACATGAAATCATTGTTCAATTCTATTAATATAGTAAATGCAACATGCTTTTTACATTGAGTTTTTGTTTTTGTTTTTGTTTTTAAAGATTCTATTATTTCCAGAGTTAGGGGAAGGGAGGGAGGCAGAGAGAGAGAGAGAAACATCAATGTATGGTTGCCTTTCACCTGCTTCCAGCCAGGCTACCTGGCTGGAGACCTGGATTAAAACTGGTTACGTGCCCTGGCTGGGAATTGAACCAGTGACCCTTGGGTTTGTAGGCAGGCACCTATCCACTGAACAACCAGCCAGGGCTCTGTTGAGTGTTTTTTATAAAATTCAAATATTTTTCAGAAGGGACATTTATTTATTCATGCTTCTATTCATTTGCTAAATAAATACTTATTAAGTGCCTACTGAATTTGATCACTATTCTAGGGACTGATACTAGTAGGTAGATACAATCTTGTACCTGCCCTCAGTGAGCAGTCCAATGGGATAATCAATCAAGTTAAGCAATAATGATATATCTTGATGAATACTATAAAAAAAGAATTACAGAACTCTATGCATAGGAATACAGATGAGGAACACCTAAGTGAGATGGGAGAGAGAAGAAACGCATCCAGGAAAAGATGTGCTAGCATCTGAAGTGCCTCCTCTTGGATGCAAGCCTTCGGGCATGGTTTTCCCTCTGCCATCTACATCTGTTTGTCCTGCCTTCTCCTTTTACCCCCTTCTTCTCAGTCCAACTGGCTATTTTCTCACTAATCATTCTACCTCAGCTTAAATCTCACTCTGCAAGCCTTGGTTTTCTTAGTCTTCTTAAGGTGGTTAATTTTTGGTATGTGTCTGTCTGCTTTGCTAAAATGAGTGAATGAATGAATGAATGGGAATTAGGTAGGACAAGGAGGTCGTTTCCATGCAACAGAAGTAGAAATAGTGTTGTTAGGACTGGTAGAAATGGAAAAATGAGCTAGGATGGAGAAAGTATGGAATAATGGTTTGAGAGATATCAAATGATTTTAGAGACCTGCGTTTGGGTTGTAATTGAGAATTATAAGGGTAACGAGTTCATATGAAACTCACTGGTTTTAGGATTCTCAACTTACAACAAAATTATTGCTTCAGTAGTAGAATAGACTGGAGGTTATAGACTATGTCAGGAGATATTTCTGAAGGTTCTACATCCTCATATTAAAATATTACCTGAAAGTGATAGCAGTGACTTGGCCTTTCTGCATTTTTATGAGCAATTTTACTAGATTCAAGGAATGGACTAGAACTCAAAAGGTTGATTCTACTACCAGATCAATCTTTTACTTAGGTTATTTCTCCTCTTTGTGCCTCACTCTGTTTATAAAATAAGAATGATTAATCACTTTCTATTTTACTGGGAATGTTTCAAGTTAAAGGTGTGTATCAGCCATTAGATATTTATTGAGCCTACTTTGCCCTTCAATTTCAGCAGTTTTTTTTTAAATTTTTATTTATTAGATTGTAGAGAAAGAGGGTGGGGAGAGAATATTCATTGGTTGATTCTTGTATATGCCCCGACCAGGGATTGAACTGCAGCCTTGGTGTATCAGGCTGATGCTTTAACCAACTGAACTACCCAGCCAGGGCTCCAGCATTCATTAAAAAAAAAAAAATAAGTCCTGGCTGGTAGCACAGTGGGTAAGGTGCCAGCCTGTGAACCCAAAGGTCGCAGGTTCGATTCCCCAGCCAGGGCACATAAACAGGTTGCAAGCCAGGTCTCCAGTCAGATCTGTGGCTGGAGGCAGGTGAAAAGCAACCATACATTGATGTCTCTCTCCCTCTCTGCCTCTCTCCCTTCCCCTCTTTCTAAAAATAATGAAATAAAATCTTTAAAAAAATATATATGTATATACACACACACACACATATATTATATATTATATATATAATATTTATATTTATATATATTTAAACATGTTGTCACCTGAGGACATGTTTATTGATTTTAGAGAGGGGAAAAGAAGGGAGAGAAACATCAATATGAGACTCACCCAGACAGGGTGCAGACAGGGTCCACGCATGTGTCCTGCTGGATGATGCCCAACCAACTGAGCCACACTGGCCAGGGCTCCAGTATTGTTTTAAGTGCTGAGGACTTAGCAGTAAATAAGAGAAACATGGCCCTTCCTTTAAGGAGCTTGTTTCTAAAGGCAGGGGAGACGGGAACAGATAATAAGTAGATAAGACAATATCAGCTACTGATTACAGCTGAGAAGTCAATTGAAAAGAGTGTACTAAAGAGTGATGGGCAGGAGACATGCTTTAGCTAGGATTTCCAAGATCAGCATTTCTGTGGAGACACCATTAAGGTTTGATTATTTAAGGAGGCAAGTATGTAAAGAGATAGAGGGGAAAGAACAGGAACAGAAGGAACACTAAATGTCAAGGTGTGAAGATAGGAATGAGTTTTCAGTCTTAGACCCTGAAAGAAGGCCAGTGTAGGTGGAGTGTGACAACTAAGGAATGTAGAGAGAGATAACATCAAAAGTTCAGCAAGAAGCCCTGGCTGGGTGGCTTGGTCCAGGCCTTGTTCCATACACCAAAAGGTTGTGGGTTTGATTTCTGGTCAGGGCATATACTTAGGTTGTGGGTTCAATCTCTGGTCTGGGTGAGTACAGGAGGCAACCAATCAATGTTTCTCTCTCACATGGATGTTCCTCTCTTCCTCTCCCTCCCTCTCTGTCTAAAAAAGTCAATAAACATATCCTTAGGTAGGATTTTTTTAAAGTCCAGCAATGAACAGATAGGTCAATTTAAGGAGTTTGAATTTTATTCTAAGTAGGGTGGGAATCCATTTGGATGAGTTTTAAGCTAGGAATTTACATGATTTTAAAAATAGTTTAGAATATTCAGAATAACAACTAGATGGTAGCCTGTAGAGGGACAAAAACAGAAGCAGGGAGACCAGTTTTAGAAAAATGCCTACTATATAAGGCATGGAGATTAGATATAGGGCAGAAGTTAAAATTTTGAGTTAAGTTCCATGTAGTTATATAATTTTAATCAAATCACCATATAGTATTTGAAATATGGGGTTTGTATTTTTTGATAATTAAAAAAATAAATACTGACATAATCTTATGCTAGTATGTAGTTGGTGGTGCTGTTAGGTTTGTACTTAGAATCTCATCAGTGCCAAAGCGATTCCCTAGCTGGCAGTGTTGGATTTCTAATTAGGGTCTCAGGCTTGAGAAATCTGCCCCATGCAATTCTATAGTTAGAATATTGAAAAAAAAAAAAAAAGGTGAATCAGAATCAGCTGATATCATAAAACATAAATCATTTTTAGGGTTGAAAAAATTAAAAGTCTGAAAAAGTATGTTATGCCTCTTTCTTAGTTACATTTCTATAATCAAATCAGATTATGGAATGTAATTAAAATAAAAATATGTGCATTTTGCTATACATAGTATTTCTAATAAATATTTTTCAGAAATAATTAGAAGCTTAAAGAAAAACTTGGTCATGGTTTTTGGATATATTACTATTTTACTATATTTGTAGAGAAGCACTTTTATTAGTTAATAAACATTTCACTCTTAGCTCTAATTTTCTCAGCATATAAGGGAGGAAAGGAGGGAATAGAAGAGTTTAAGTAAACTCTAGGGTCCTTTTTAGATTTAAAAGTTTAATCCATTAATCAGACCCAAACTATAGCCTTTGCTTTTTTTATAGACTGTAGTTGGAAGAAAAAATACTTTGAAACAAAGAAAGTGACAGCATCATTGGAGGAGGTTTCAGCAAAATTTCAAGAAGATTTAGAACTCTACTATAAAAAACTGCTCATGCAGCTTAAAGCCAGGGAAGTCAAGATGAGACCAAAGAATGTGGCAAACATCACAAACTCTAAGGTGCTACTATATATGCTCACATTCTATTAGAGAAATTCTATTCAAAATATTTGCTTTATAATTGTTAGTATTAGTATATTTAGGATACTTTGGGCTACAGGTAAAACAAACCTTGGCTGAACCTGGCTTAAACAATCAGAAAATGTGTGATGCTAAGGAAATAAAATCACCAGCATAATGATGTCTTTAAAAGTCTGGTTGCTTCTGGTATTGGGTTGGCAAAAAAATTCAGATGTTTTGATTTTTTTCCCCTAAGATAGCTCTAGTAGCACTTAGTTGTTTTTAACTTCATTCAAAACAATTTTGTTTGAGTGTATTGATAGCTATCATATCAGCATGCATAAAAAAAAACATCAAAATCAGTGAATTTTTGTGTATTCATTTTAATATTGAAGATGGAAGAAAATACACAAACATTTTCAGCATATTATGCTTTATTATTTCAAGAAAGGTAAAAACCCAGTTGAAACACATCCATACACAAAGACTTGTGCAGTGTATGGAGAAGGTGCCGTGGCTGACTGAACGTGTCAAAAATGGTTTGTGAAGTTTAGTGCTGGAGACTTCTTTCTCCCTGGGCAATGCTCCACGGTCAAGTAGACCAGTTGAAGTTGATAGTGACTAAATTGAGACATTAATTGAGAACCAATGTTACACCATGCAGGAGATAGCTGACATATTCAAAATATCCAAATCAATAAGGTTATTGGTGAAAATGAATATGTCTTTTGATGGAAAAAAAATGTAACTGACTTTTTGGCCAACCCAATATTTCCTCATTATTTTCAAGTATTGGCTTCTATTATAAAAATAGCTTTTCCTCATGGTAGCAAGAGAGTTAGCTGCCAGTGGCAAGTAGGGCTCTATGCCTCCAAATCGAGACCTTCTTCTACACATGGTGTATATAAACCCTGCCCTTTTTCTTGGAGGGGGATCAATCAGGCCTACCCTGGAATAATAACTGTTATCAGGGAATGCTATGTTTGGACTCAGACCAATCACAAACAACTCTGTACGTGAGGTTAGGGTTACTTTCTCTGATACCATAGGAAAGAGATCGACATGTGATGATATATAGAGATGGACAAATATTTATTACATTCCTTTTTTTTTAATGTGTGGGTAGGTTAATAACATTTATGAAATCTCAAATTATTGATTTTCTAAAGAATTAAATTATATTAAGTTTTTTCTTAAGATAGTTTTGAATATTGAAAAATCAGAGACATGAAGCTTATTCTTTTAAAATTTCTTTTCAAAGATTTTATTCATTATTTTCAGAGAGAAGGGCAGAAAGGGAGGAAGAAAGGGAAAGCATCAATATATGGTTGCCTTTTACCTGCCTCTAGCTGGGGACCTGGCTGGAGACCTGGCTTGCAACCTGGTTATGTGCCCTGACTGGGGAATTGAACCAGCAACCTTTGGGCTTGCAGGCTGACACCAATCCACTGAGCCACACCAGCCAGGGCTTGAAGTTTAATTTTTAATTGAGCAATTCCACCATATAATTTAAAACAAATTCCAGGGGCCATTTATCTGTTTAATTTTGTTGCCTGATTCCACTTATCCAAAAAAGTTATGTTAATCATGATTGAGATTACCAAATTCACTTGACATGATGAAATATTAAAAATTTTATTTATATTTCCCAATTCTATTGCCATGTAATTGACTTATAATATTGTATTGATTTAAGGTGAACAACACAATGATTTGATATATGTATAAACTGAAATGACTACTGCAATAAGTCTAGTTAACATTTATTGCCTCACAGTTACAATTCTTTTCTTGTAATGAGTTTTTTTAAAAGATTTTATTTATTATTTTTAGAGAAAGGGGAAGGGAGAGAAGCAGAGAGGGAGAGAAACATCATGTATGGTTGCCTGTCACTTGCCTCCAGCTACAGACCTGGCTGGAGACCTGGCTTGCAACCTGGTTATGTGCCCTGGCTGGGAATCAAAACAAGAACCTTTGGGTTCACAGGCCAGTGCCCCATCCGCTGTGCCACTGGCCAGTAATGAGAACTTTTAAGACCTATTCGCTTAGCAACTTTCAAATATACAATACAGTGTTGTTAACTATAGTTATTATGCTGTTCATCACCAGAACTTAATAACTTCTAACTAGAAATTTGTACCTTTTGGCCCCTTCACCTATTTCCCCCTTCACCCCTGGCAACCACCAGTCTGTTCTCTATTTCTGTAAAAGCTTATTAATTTATTTTATTTTACTTTATTTTATATTCTCACTTGAGGATATGTTTTTATTGATTTTAGAAAGAGAGTAAGGAGGGAGGGAGGGAGGGAGGGAGGGAGAAACATCTATCGCCTGCTCCTGTACGCTCCCTGACCTGGGATTGAGCTGGCAACCTGCAGCCTGATGATGTGCCCTGACTGGGAATCAAACCAGCAACCTGTGTGTGTGCGGGGGATGTTCCAATCCCCCAAGCCACTCAACCGGGCAAATACTTACCATTTCAGATAAAGTTAACGTAAAATCTAAATAAGCTCAAGTAATGCTTTGTCCATATTAGCTGACACTATTTTTTAGCATAGCTGATAGTTATATCAAATTTAATACATAACTCATTTTCACAAAGGCTGCTTAAAATTTTAAATAATTTCTATGTTGAGCATATACCTCATAAACTTTTCAAGTAAAAGTAAACAAAAGTGTTCATATATTAAATAGGTTTTCTTATACTAAATAAGTGTTCTTATATAAAATATACCATTTTATGATTAAATATTTTTAAGTAATTTTCACCTTATTCAGCTAATAAAACATTATGCCAAATTTTGCTAATATCTTAAGCATATTCCTTTCATAGTAATAGTCACTGGCATTTGTGGTACTAATTTCATGGTAATTATTACAAATATCTATTTTTACAATACATGAATAATGATAGTATAACAAAAGAGTAAGCTGCTCCTAAAATGAAGAAATCAACAGGTTAACCATAAGGTTATTTTATAGAATAAATTGTTTTTTCACAATTTGCTCTTTTCGTATTTATTATCACATCATAGTTTATGTTAGCAAGGCACTTTAAAATTAAAATGTATAGATGTTATCCTTAATAAAGGCATCTTAATATATCTCATACAGAATTACCTTATACTTCAGATCACTGAGGTACAGCGCGCAATTGACCAACTTAAGAGAAAAGCAGATACTGAGAAAATAAAACTCATCATAGAAGCTAAGGTAATTTGCAATTTTCCTGATTAGATCATAACACTCATCTTGTTGGTGTTTTTTTTGTTTTGTTTTGTTTTGTTTTGGTGTTTTAACTTTGGGTGTTAATAGCATAAGGGTAGGAAGGATTGACTGTTTTGAAATTGTTACCTTAACAACAGAGAGAACATGTGAAAAATAATGCAAGAATAACAACTAAATCCTGAAAAGATGCATGTTATATCAAGATTAAAGTAAAATTTAGTAAAAATTCCAGTAAGAATGAAAGGAAAAGGACCTTGTGAATCACTACAAAGGCTCAATAAAATATTTTATGAAAAGAAGTAATTTTCATATACTAGTCATTTATAAATCTTTTTTCCATTTATTTTTTCATTTAATTTTCCCTCTCTCTTGAGTATCTATCTCATTGTCTTTGATTATTTTCATTCATATACTTATATGAATGCTCTCAGTTCACTCCTTTATCAGGAAAAGCCTGATGACATAATAATGACTCCTTGCCAGATTCAGCAATGTCCAAGAGAACCTTCTGTGATGATGGGCATGTTCCATATCTGCACCTTCCAGTATGGTGCCACTAGGCTACACCAGGATATTGAATGCTTGAAATGGAGCTTGCTGGGTGACTACAGAATTGAATTTCGAATTTAATTTAATTTAAATTTTATAGCTACATTTGCCAAATGGCTACTATACTGCACAGCACACTTCCAGATTCTTCTCACTAACTAGCATTCTCAAGGCTAATCCTTGGCTCAGCACTGAAAAGCTAAAAACTTAAAATACAGAAAAGAAAAAGGGCAAAGGAACATTTTTAACTAAATATGAATATTTAGCATTATTATACAGAAAGTATTCAAAAAATACTTGGTTCAGTGAATGAAACTTTGTGTATTCAAAAATTATAGAGATAAAGCCAGTGTGGAAACTTGCACACTAAATGATAGTTGAGTATGTAAAAGAAAGTAATAGAAATGCCTCTAGAGACTTCAATCAAGAGTGTCAGTGTTCTTTTCTTTTGGAAAGTATGCATGTTAGATCTTACCATCTTTGTATATTTTAATCCTATAAATATTACTTATGGATGGATTTAACCCATATTAGAATTGCTAATACAAAAAAAAACCAGGAAAGACTAATTATGAAAAAAAGGACAAATTTTTAGCTTACAGATTGAGGGAGGGGAATTTTACATTTAATCATAGTGCCTAATTGGCATATAGTAGACATCATTATTATTTATCTCAAACTTTCCTATAAGATTCAGAACTCAGGTACAGAAAACCTGGCCTTTTCAATCTGTTCAACCATATTCAAGTTAGTAGAGCATAAGCAGCACTTCTCAAAGTTTAATGTGAGATCACCACATTAATAGGTCTGGGGTGAAGCCTGAGATTCTTCATTCCTAAGAAGCTCCCAGGTGATGTGAATGCTGCAGTCCACAGACAATTCGCGGAATACTAAGGGCTATGGCACCAGATGGTCTGAGTTTAAATCCTGGCTATGCCACTTACTAGTTTTATACCTGAAGCAAGTTACTTAACTCCTAGGCATGTCCATTTGCTCAGCTGTAAAATGGGATAAGTAGTAGTATCTGTCTCAATAAAATTTTTTATAGAATCAAAGAGATTAATCCACTTAGAAGAGTGCTTGCCAAGAATAACACTACTATATTATATTACTTAGTACCTGTTTAGTTTCTCAGGCTGGGAATTAAGGTTTTTGTAATTATGGGTTTTTTTTTAATTATACCTTTTCATTTGAGAACAAGTTTTAAAGTTTTAGCAAAAGATAGAAAACTGTTTTACCTCAGTTTTTTAGAATAGTGTAATTTTTATTTTGACATTATTAATAAATAAAATTATTTGATAGTTTACCTAGCAGTAAATAAACATGTTTATACAACAGGACTTTGGACCTATATAACATAGTAATCCAGTGGTAATGAAGGTATTAAAGGGAAATGAAAGAAGATTGTTAAACAGATAAAAAAACATTCATTTAGGTGATTATTATGTGATGTTAGATGGATAAAATGAAATTCATTTTTGAAAGATAATTCATTTTATAGATGAGAAAACAAGCAATTTCAGATGTATGCACACTGAAAGCTGAACTGACACAGAATAAAAATAATACATCTTTACAGCCTCAATTAGGTATGTAAAATATTAAATATTTGATCAATTTGTTTGATCTTTGTTCTCCATAGCAATGTTTTATGTAAGTCATAATTGGGTTCACAGGCCAGTGCCTTATCCACTGTGCTACCAGCCAGGGCCATTTGGTTATTTTTGATGGTTTCAAATCTATTGCATATTATTTGACAGTATAATTTTATAATTTTTATTTTTAAATAATCTTAAAAGTTAACAGTTGATATGACTAAAATATTATTTAAAATATAGTTAAACAAATATGAATACATTTGCATATAAATAGTACTATTTAATTTTTTTCATTGTATTTTAAAAGACATCCAAAAATAAAGAATAGGCATACTGAACTTGCATTCAGAGCTATGACAGTTTAGTGTCTAAGAATTTATGTTTTTTAGCAATTTATATAAAGACATTATAAATTCAGGAAATTGTATGGAAAATGGTTGTTGTTATTCTGCCATAACAACTGTGTAAGCAGGAAATGGAATATTCTCGTACCAGATGACTGAATCATCATTTATTCAATTTAGAGGGGAAAAATGTTCAGGGAATACAGGATTTATGTTAAGTCCAAAGTTCAAGGATGCAGACTTTTAATCCAACTATTTAAAGAACTAATATAAGTGCAACACAATGTCCTTCTTAACTGCCTTGAGAAAAAGAACACTTAGAAAGGTTCTTTGCACAAAATATAGGAGAAACTGCTTGAGAAAACAATCTTTAGATAATTAAAGTAAAATGCAGATACAGAAAAAAGAAAAATTTAACCATGAAAACTAGACAAGAAATAAAGTATAGATGTCCATAAATGAAGGAATGTTAATAATTAGAAGGGTAAATGACAATGGATAGAATTATGTTCAACAGCAAGTTTTTCCCATTGTAAAATACCAGATATAAAATGTGTCATTTTTAACTACTTGTAAAAATAATAGGTAGGTCTAACCTATTAAAATTATTACTAAATTATCTTCTTGTACTTTGTATGTTGATTTTTAATATTATTCTCCCCCCCACCCACCCTCACCCCACTGGAGGTTTGTGTTTAATTCATATGCCTCAGAGAATATGAGTACCATATGGTGTGAGAAAAATTATTTACAGCAGTTTGATAAACCACAACAGTAGAATGAATTGCATGTTTTAAATTTAGATTTATTGAAAAAGGAAAAGTATAAACTGTTGCTCAAAGACCAGGATTTCAAAACTCTATTCTAAGAAAATGTTTCCACTTCAAATAATACATATTTTAAAATTAACATTCATTTTTAAGCATATCTTATTATGGGGAAAATTTAATATAATAAAATTCTGAAAGCAATTGTTTCCAATTATAGTATTAAAACATCTTATAAAGGAATAGTTAATATATTATGTTGACTTATTTCTTACTTTTATGTTTCTGGACAATGATATATATATATATATATATATATATATATATATATATATATATATGTGTGTGTATCTTTCAAATTCAAACAAAGTTATCTCTTTACTCTTTATCTGTTTTTCATTATACTGGTAAGTATACTTTTTTTCTCTCTTCAAGAAACCAGATCTACTGATATAGATCATCTTCCAAATTTTAATTTGACAAAAGATGTTCATGTCATCACAGGTTTGGTTTTAAGACTTTCCACATTTCTTCTGTTTGCTGTTTGGCTGTAGCATCTCCTGAGTAGTCAAGGCAGTTAGCATTCCACATGCCAATGCCCCTTAAGCCATGGGTTTGTGTATATACTGCCTTTAAAGAAATGCTCTTTGGATTATCATACCACACTTGATGAAAATGGCCAGCAGCATCCTATAAGAATAAAATGAAAATGGAAATTAAGTATTCGGTAAAGAGGGAAAACATTTCTTAAATATAAGGATTCAAAAAGGATACAATGAATAATAAAAAATTTAAGAGCACAACACTTTCCAGCTCTATGACTTCATGGCTCTCATGTGAGACTTTGTAATTCTCATTGCTTGTGGCACTTTTACAACAATGGAGATTACAAAATAAACTTCCTAATATCTTACATTTAGTATCTTTTTCTTACCCTAAAATTCCTTCCTTGCTCTGATCTGATGATTAAAAAGTACAGATTCCTGAGACCCATACCACATGAAACCTACTGAATGAAAACTTGCCAGGGCTAGTGCTCTGATAGGTATTTGTTTTGTATTTTATGTTCCATTAGGTAATTAGGATATGCAGCCGCTGCTGTGGTTCTCTGAAACCAATTTATGTGTGTTTTTTGTATTCCATACAGTTGCTAGTTAGGAGCCCAAAAGATACTTTTGTTTATGTTGAATTACTCAAATCAAAAGGAGATAATGACAATAAATGAGGAAGGTAACTCCTTTTCTAGGTCTTACAGAACTGATCGAAGTGCCTGTTAGGTATGTCTGAACTCCATGGATGCCTCATGCACACAGCTGATGAAGAACCGTGAACTAGAAAATGCTGTTTTGCTCACCTTCCACCCTGTAAAGTTTTTCTCCTCAATATTTACTCTATCTGGTACTAACAGTCTCCCTTAGAAGTTAAACATCAACTGGATAAAGGAAAGTGGAAAGGAGTAGATGTAGGCAAAAGGGTGGGGTGGTGGATAGGAAGTTAAAAAACAAAACAAAACAACAGAATGACCTGTGATTTAAAATAAGTTACTGATTTTTATATGCATCTGGGAAATGTTACTAATGTCAGGAACATTTTTTTGATGATAGCGCCACTGAATTAAAATATGTAGCATCCTAATATAACTACACTGAAGGACAATAGTCACTTGGTAAATAAATAAGCTATGGCATGTTTAAGTATAGTAGGTTCACTGCATATAAGCATATCCTATACTATATCTTATATTCTGTTTTTTCCAAATATTTAGAACTTAAAAGCCTTGCACATTTTGGTGACAACTGTGATTCACCATTTAAAGGCAACTTGGAGAACTAGTACTTACATATAGAAATATTTATTTTTGAAGATTTAGGAATAAATCCAAATACATACACCCTTGAATGTACCATCATTCTAGCTAGTACATTGAGCATTTTTACACAGTTAAGAAATTTCACCAGCCTGCAAAGCCAAAGGTTGCTGGTTTGGTGCCCCAGTTAGGGCACATAAGCAGGTTGCAAGCCAGGTCTCCAGCCAGGTCTGTAGATGGAGACAGGTGAAAGGCAACCATACATTGATGTTTTTCTCCCTCTCTGCCTCTATCCCTTCCCCCCTCTCTAAAAATAATAAATAAAATCTTTCAAAAATATTAATTAAAAAAAAAAAAAACAAAGAAATTTCATAAGCGCCAGCCTGTGAATCCAAAGGTGCTGGTTCAATTCCCAGTCAGGGCACATAACCAGGTTGCAAGCCAGGTCTCTAATCAGGTCTGTAGCTGGAGGCAGGAGAAAGGCAACCAGACATTGTTTCTCTCCCTTTCTTCCTCCCTCTCTGCCCTTCTCTGTAAAAATAATGAATAAAATCTTAAAATTTCAAATGACTCAAAATAGTGAAGGATCGAAGGATGAAAAACTGAGTGTATATATATATATATATATATATAATTGATATGTGCATGGTTAAGGCATAAATGCCTTCAAGAGTATCAAGTACCAAGGTGAAGCTTCTATGGCTGAGACAGCATCAGAAGGCAGAATGATTCTCTTCAGCCACACCAGAAACTTGATTTTGGTTGCTATGAATTTTACAGTGACTAAAAAGAGGAAAAGAGGCATACTAGATTGTCCAAGTCTAAAGTGCTGTTGAATGAACGGCATGAAAGGCTCCTCATAATATTTCCTAAATTCTAAGATCTTAAAGAATGCATCTTATTCACTAAGGAAAAACTAAATCAGGGATTCAGAGACACTATATCACAGTGTCAACTATTTTATATTACCTATTTCGAAATTATGTAAAGTAGGTTATATACAGTCTTTACAAAACTGATATTCACGAAACACTCTTCCTTTTACATGCGTCTAAGAGTGGTGGGGAACAAGGTTAATCAATTAAATGGCTTATGTATTGCAGCACTTCTCACATCTTTTAATATAATGTTGAACAATGTAAATCTCCAAGAGGGACATATGGTATGAATTGTTTTCCAAACACACTTGGCCATGGTGTGTGTGTAATATTAACAGTTCCCAGAACAGAGTTCTATAAATAGTTTGGCAAAGGCAAGGTTACAGTATGCCCTAGTTTAATTACTAGGTATGTACTCTAGGTTCTAAAGTTTAGAATATTTTATAGTAAAGCTTTCTAGATAATTGATACACAGGCATGTATAGATGTAAATCCATTATAATGTATTAAATATGTATCTTTGCAGTCATTTTTAAATAAGAGAGTACCAAACCATTCATTAAAAATAGATATTCTGCCCTGGCTGCTGTGGTTCAGTGGATTGAGTACCAGCCTGTAAACCAAAAGGCTGTGGGTTCAATTCCCAGTCAGGGCTCATGTCTGGTTTGCAGGCCAGGTCCTTGGTACGGGGTGTGTGAGGGGCAACTGATCCATGTTTCTCTCTCTCTTTCTTCCCCTCCCTTCTGTCCTCTAAAAAGAAATAAGTAAATTATTTAAAAATAGATATTCTTACTAGAATTAAGTTATATCATTTTAGGTCTCCTTGTACAGTAACGTAATCCAAAAGGAATTCAAATATAGTATGTACTTAGATTTCCAAGGTGTGAACAGTTTTTATTATGCTAAAGGTAAATTATGAAAAGCATAACTTTTCCATGCCTCTGGTCTAGCAATTCCTATTTATCAAATACTACCTGATAGAATTGCTAATCATTCACTCCATTTCTTCAAGTCTGTAATATTTTTCAGTCTCTGATTTTAACATTGCTTTTTCATTTTTCTAATATCACATCATTTGACTGAATTGTGAAATAAATTTGAAATGATGCCATTTCCGTTGTAAAGCCCATGATGGTGCATCTCTTGTTCTCAGCCTCACTGCTTCCCGCCAAAGAGCCTCATCAGTGTCTTCATCTACTTTGAAATGGAGGCTTTCAGGCTAGCAACCTATGTTGGCCCAAAGCTTATCAGAAACCACAGCCATTATACTTATCTGTCAATTATTAAGGAAATCATTCTTTTTTAATCCTCACCTGAAGACATTTTCTCATTTCTTTTAGAAGGAGAAGAAGGGAGAGAGAGAGAAACACTGACTGGTTGCCTCCTATACTCATCTAGGCTGGGGATTGATCCTGTAACCTAGGCATGTGCCCCAATTGGGAATTGAACCCACCCTTTTAGCTACCAGACAATGCTCCAACTAATAGCCACACCAGCCAGGGCAGAAATCCTGTTTGTGATATACATGTTTTTATTACATCACCTACAGTGATGAGTGTTCCATGCAGAGCAGTTCCACTATGACCGTAACTTGAATTGATCATAGGGAAGTAAAGTTCATGTTTATGCAGATTTAAAGACAAGTTCACTACTGTGAACAACAGCCTGGCCCTGGCATCATCCCACAAAGTGAAGGGTCACCAGTTCAATTCTTGGTCAGGGCACATGCCGGGTTGCAGGTTTGGTGCCCAGATGGGTTGTGTACTTGAGGCAACTGATCATTGTTTCTCTCCCTCTTTCTCCCTTCCCCTGGAAATACATAAATAAATAAAATCTCTAAACAGCAGTCCATATGTTTACCTTAAAAGAAAACTGATATAGAAATTCTCCATATCAAATATGTAATTATAGCAATCTGAAGTTTCAAAAATAGAAATACATGTTCAAAACTTGTGAAAGGTCTTACTTTGTAGTTATAATATGGAGCCTTTTGATTTTCATCCCACAGGATTCCAGAAAAAGAACTGTTTATTTGCTTCATAATTATTTTATAGGGCACCTGACGTCCTGCCGCATCACTACAAGGAGCTCCCCGGAAAGGGACTTTTGCAATGGTACAAACGTGATCCTAGGAATACAAAACTGTTCATGTTACAGATGATCAATTAAGCATATGTTAAAAACGAAATCAAAATACATTGAAAACTAGTAGAACAAATATATACTACAAGTATATATCGTTATTAAATGAAAATATAAAACATTAAGAAACTTTCATGATGTTGAATAATTAAAAATAAACTCCTTTTTAGCCTCAAACTTATTTCAGAAATTCTTAAGTTTGCATATTCTCTATGTAGGATAGTTTATAAGTTATAAATAGAGTATACTGTATATACTCTGTTTAGAATTTATATATATACATATATATATATGAAACAAGATCTAAAAATATAAACAAAAGAGAAAAATTATGTAACATATTAGCTATTCTTACCTCTGATAGAGTGAGGCAGGTATAATCATAACCATACCAGGGAAGACCCATTACAAGTTTCTTAGGGTCAATGCCCATCTTGATGTAGTCATCATATGCTAATCAAATAGGAACAGAAAGGGCATTTTTTTCTTTTCACGTCTTACTAATATGTTCACACAAGCTATGCAGCCACTCACAATCTAAATTTGTAAAGACAGGTACCTTTATACAAAACATGAGTACAGTGTTTAATAATCTGAAAGGCATCCCTTAAGTACTGTAAACTATAATTTATTTTCTAAACCTTTCCTTTTGAATAATAAAAACATTCAAAACAATTAAGGTCAAGTTGATGCAAAAAAGAATTACAAAATTTAGGAAGAATGATATATTTCAGAAAAGTATGCTGATTGTGTATTAACTACTAAGATATATATTTGATCTTCTAAATTCTAAAGTTTTGATAAAGTTCTGTAAGTCTTAAACTTTCTGTCCTGGAGGATCTCAGAATTTCTTACATACATCACATGTGTTCCATGTTTTATAAATATCAAAAAAGGCTGAATTGCAGCTGGGGATGAGAAATGTCACCCTCTTACTCTGTTATTAGGTAATCTGTAGTTACAGACACAAAGAGAAAAGTGGACAGTTAGTACTATCAATCTCTTTACACCCAATGCTGCAAAACGTGTTCCCCACCAAGAGGAGTTCTAAGACTATGTAGAATGTTAAGTAAACTTGGTACTTTTCAGAGCCTTTAACTATCCAAGAAAGGGGTGGGGGTGTGTATCATTTCCCAAACATACTTGACTATGAACCTTTTATTGATAGAACATAATTATCATCATTTCCATGAAACACAGTTTGGGAACACTGGATTAAATAATTACTTTTTTTTTTCCTTAAGGTTTACTTATTTGTAGAGAGAGGATAAAGGAGAGAGGCAGAGAAGGAGAGAGACATCAATGTATGGTTGTCTTTCACCTGCCTCCAGCTAAGGACATGGCTGGAGACCTGGTTATGTACCCTAGCTGGGAATCGAACCAGTGACCTGTGGGTTTGCAGGTCAGTACCTTACTCACTGTGCCACCACCCAGGGCAAATAATTACTTCTAAATTATAACAGAGTTACATTACTTGTCAAACTTTTAATATGTGCTTGTGATCAGACTAATCTGTCCAAACAATTAGGACATGATAAAATGAGGCCAGGCTCTAATGTTTTGCCTCTATATAAAAAAGAAAGAAGCCCTGGCTGATGGCTTAATGGATAAGGCACCAGCCTGGGAAACCAGCGGTCACTGGTTCACTTCCCAGCCAGGGCACATAGCCAGGTTGCAAGCCAGGTCTCCAGCCAGGTCCATAGCTGGAAGCAGGCAGGAGGCAACCATACATTGATGCCTCTCTCCCTTCCCCTCTCTCAAGAATAATAAATAAAATGTTTTTAAAAAAGGATTTTTTATTTATTTACCAAACAATAATTTAATCAATGCCAACTATTTCAGAAAAATTTCCTTAAATCCATAAGAAAACAAGCAATCTTTGATTCGATTGGCTGATGGAATACAAACTAATCCAAACTTTGGAACAGATAATGCAAAGCCCACATCATATGAATAATAGATAGGAAGCACTGTTAATTTTCATGCTATACACGCATACCCTCTTTATTGCACTGCAAAGATGTTGCTCGTTTTACAAATTAAAGACAGACTGTCCACTGCAAAAGGACTAAGACTTGCTTTATTGTGACACTCGCTTTATTGTGGTACCTTTAATGGAACCCACAGTACTTCCTAGGTAGGCATATAGTTTGTAACACAGCAAGTGTACTAATAGCAAATGCCAAATAAGATAAAGCCAACCCTATAAATCAGGTATAGAAAGTATTCACATCATAACTATCTTTGCTATTAAATTAGCACTGGGTATTTCAACAAAAATACATTGTCAAATTATAGATAAGCCATTATCTTCATGAAGGAAGTGTGTTGAATTTAAAACACTTGTTTGAGTTTCAACTACATAATACTGGATGTGCAATCAAGGTAACTTACTTTGCATCTCATCTGTATTAGTTAATAAATAACATGCTTATTCTACAAGATTTTTAGAAGAATAAGTAAAAACTTTAAAACGTATTATAAACTTTAAAGCTCTCCAAATTAAGTGCTTTTTAAATATGTTTTAAGGAAGCTTTATACATGGAAAATTATTCAGATGACTTTGAAATACTAAAATATTTAGCATCTTAGTATCTGAGGTTATGGAATTAATATCTCCGATAAGTGATGACTTGGTGTGTCTTACCAGTTAATGTCTGATTATAGGGAGCATTGGCTGCTGCAATACATTCTGACCAGACCTGACTTTGTTCATCGTAAGACATCACAAAGAGAAAGTCACAAGCATCTGCGATTCCAGTATAATTGTAGCACCTTCTGTCTATGCACTTTGGAGACCACGCTACATCAAAGGTTACCTGTAGAGAAATGCATACCATTTTATGTAACATGATCAACTATGCATATTATATCAGATGTTTTGTTCATTACACATTCTCTTGCCTTATACAACGTAAGCCAACAGAACTGCCTTAATATATAAATGTAGGGTTTAACACATGCAGAACTAGAACAGTTCTAAGAAATATATTTTTCACCTAGATGGACTGACTCAGACATAAACTTGGACAATGTTTTTGCCATATTTGAAAAATGGACATATATTTGAACCCAGACGTATGTGGACATATACAAGGACCAGCAGCAAAGAATTGTGTAGAAGGGGAGTGTTAAATTCAAATACCATCAGAGGTTACACTGGAAATTCACAGATTGAAAGGAACAGGTGAAATAACAGTAGGGTGTGGTAGGGCCTTTACGGAAAAATAAAAAGTAGCACACTAAAAGAATTCAAATACAATTTTTTTTTAACCGTACAGGCTAAATTTGCCATACGTTGGCACAAGCTGACTGACCTGTGTTGGAAATTTGAACTCCTGATTTACAATTACATTATTCTGGTAGGTTCTTTCTGACATTACAGTTAAAAAAAAAAAAAAAAAGTGAGTGGTGTTTTATAGCTACAGGTAAAAGAAATCAACTCAAAATGTTGAACAAATCACTTTAATGGTCTAATTTTTAAAAGATTTTTATTATTTTTAGAGCGGGGATAAGGGAGAGAGACAGAGAGGGAGACAGACATCAATGCCTGGTTGCCTTTCACCTGCCTCCAGCTATGGACCTGGCTGGAGACCTGGCTTGCAACCTGGTTATGTGCCCTGACTGGGGAATCAAACCAGTGACCTTTGGGTTCGCAGGCTGGCACCTTATCCATTGTGCCACCAGCCAGGGCTAATGGTCTAGTTTTATGGAAATATTTTAGTTAAAGTTGAATGATAAATTATCTTCATTTTGAATGGTAAGCCAGTCTTCCACAACGAGTCTCTTTACCTTAACCAAATAGTCATTAGCTTTATTTTATATGTGTGCAAATAGTCTAAAGTTTCATTAGAAGTTATTTTCTTGCCCTAGCTGGTGTGGCTCAGTGGATTGAGCTCCTCACTGAAAACCAAAGGGTTGCCAGTTCAATTCCCAGTCAGGGCACATACCTGGGTTACAGGTCAGGTCCCTAGTTGCAGGCATGCGAGAGGCAACCACACATTGATATTTCTCTCTCTCTTTTTCTCCCTCCCTTCCCCTCTCTCTAAAAATAAATAAAATCTTAAAAAACAAAAAAAACAAAAGTTATTTTCTTAATTTGGCACTCACTAAACCCATTGATTATTACAAACAATTGAGATACTGTAGTTAAATCTTTTATACTTTGGCCAATTTATTCTATTACTCTATTCAAAACTTTCTCAAACTTCTCTGTCTTAATTCTCTGAGTGGTAGCACTAAAGGAAGCTCAGCTTCACAAAAATACTTATAGGTTATAGGTGAAATTTTTACTTATTGGATCCTGTTTTTTCACTGCTTCATATTACAGAATACAAGCTCTACTACTGTAAAGGAGAAACTAAACGATAACCTCCAAATAGTAAATTTCAAATCCACGTTTTAAGTCCTTACCTCTTGCCTAAGCATTTAGAGTATTTTCACTTGGATTTCATGTCATAGTTAATCTCATATTTTTGAGAAGGCAGTATTAATATTTTAGACAAATCAGAAGCCTTTGGTTCTAGTCTTCGCTCTGTTATAACTAGGTCTGTGTAATTTAAAACTTCTAAATTTGTGTTCCTACCTATAAAATGAGGGTGTAGAAAGAACACTTCAGGAGTATTTCTAGCTCTTTAATTATCTGACCACAATTCTGTAATCCTCAATTACCATCTTTTCCGCAAAACACATTTCTCCTTCCAAATCTTATTTCAGTTATTTTTATTTCTGTTCACTAGTTTAAGTTTCTGACTCCTATTTCCTATACTCCATCATTAATTTTACATTTCCTTTTGGGTAGTTTCTCATAACTGGTCTGCTCCTTTCTTTCCATTAAGTAATTAATTCAATAAATATTTATTGAACACTTGCTGAGTGATAGGGTTATGCCATCATCCCAACCCAAGCCATAAATCCCATTATTGTATTACTGGGTTAGTCCTTATTGGTCTTCTTTCTCTTCTAGACTATTTTACATACTGCTAATAGAATATTATTCTCCAGACACTTTCTACACATGTAACCTGTTACTTACAGAATAAAATGCATACTCTTCTGTCGGATATTTTTGATCTCCCACAATCTGGCCTACCTAGGCAACTGTGCCTCCCACTAATTTACTTAACCTAAACTTGACATAAAGCCCAAATTGTTCCCTCGCCCCTCAAACATGGAAGAAGTTTCCTCAATGTCTTCCTCCTTTTGTCTCACTGTATCTTAATAAGCATTAACAAATAGGTTACTTTATCACACACCAAAGTTTTTGAGACCAAACTGTGTGAGGAGAGGATCAGTAGCCTGCATACCAGATATCTGCTGTTCTTGAGCTAAATCGCACTCATTTGAAAAGCTAATTTCCACACTGGTAAACTTTCCCTACCTGCATAAAACCATAGATTAATCCTTATGTCATTAATTTTCAATAATTCTCGAATTCATGTTGACCAAATGTACCAGAATAACCTAGCACAACTTGATAAAAATTCAGTTCCTAGGCTCTATCACAGGCCTACTGAATCAATTATCGGTGGTATTTTTAACAAACATGCCCAGGTGATTCTGAGATAGGTTTAGAATCACTAGTTAATACTACTTACATAATATATAATATAAAATATATTTTATATTTATATGTATTTACTAAAGTAGATTTTATTTTTAAAAATATAGAGCAGTTTACAAATTTAATGTCATCCTTCCTTGCAGAGAGACCATGCTAATCTCTGTTATTCCAGTTTTAGCCTGTGTGCTGCCAAATCAAGCACCCTTGTTAACTAGATTTTAAATTTTTGGAAGGCAGGTATCATCCATTCACTTGATGAATAATTCTTAAACATTGTGTTAGACATGTTTTAAAAAGCTGGTCTCTGTCTTCAAAAGTCACATTTTTGTGACTATTTTGTAAAAATGTAATACGTACATTTTTAGCTTTGCTGAAGTCTATTTGAAGCATACAATGTGACAATTTCATATGCCACATATATTATGAAAGGATTCCCATCATCAAGTTAACACATCCATCACCTTTCATATTTTTAATTGGTGATAGCATTTAAGTTCTACTTTATAAGCAAATTTCATTTACACAATAGAGAATTATCAACTATAGTCACTATATAGTAAATCCTCAGTTTATCTTTTAATTGAGTTTTATACCCTTTACTAGCCTCTCGTTTCCCCCAGCCCCAGGCAACTACCTACTCTTTGTTTTTATTCATACAAATTGTTTTTTAGATTTCACACCTAAGTGATACCATGCAATATCTGCTTTACCTGCCTGGCATATTTCCTTGAGCATAATTCCATCCAGGTTATTGAAGTAGTCACTAGTGGCAGGATTGCTTTCCTTTTCTCCTTTATAAAAACTTGGATAATAATCCGTGTGTGTGTGTGTGTGTAAAATCACATTTTCTTTTCTTTTTTTTAAATCATTTTTATTTTTCAGTTACAGTTGACACACATTATTATATTAGTTTCAGGTCTACACCCCAGCGATTAGACATTTCATAACTTGTTAAGTGATTATCTGATAAATCTTGCACCCATCTGACACCATGCATAGTTATTACAATATTATTGACTATATTTCCTATAAGTACTTGACATTGCCATGACTATTTATACTTCTTAATCCCTTCACCGCTAACCCCCTTCCCGTCTGGTAACCATCAAAACATTCTCTGTAGCTATGAGTCTGTTTTTGTTCTGCTTGTTCATTTATTTTGTTTTAATTTAATTTTTAAAAGATTTTTAAATTTTATTTTTAGAGAGAGGGGAAGGGAGGAAGAAAGAGAGGGAGAGAAACATTGATACGAGAGAGAAACATCCATTTATTGTCTCTCATATGTGTCCTGATCAGGGACCAAACCCGAAACCCAGGTATATACAACCTTTCCCTTTGTGAAATCACATTTTCTTATTCATCTGTTGACAGATATGTAGGCAGTTTTCACATCTTTCCTTTTGTGAATAATGTTACACTAAACATGGGAATACGGATATCTCTTTGAGATTTTGTTTTCTTTGGATATATGAAGTGGGGCTCCTAAATTATATGTTAGTTCTAAGTTTCTTGAGGAACTTTTTCTTCTTAGTGGTTGTACCAGTTTACATCCCAACCAACAGTAACAAGGTTGTATGTTTATCAAAATTAATGCTTCTAAGTTCTCTAATTTGTTGGTGAGTGATTGTTCATAGTAGTTTATCATCCTGTGTTATCAGTTGCAATGTCTCTTCTTTCATTTCTGGGTTTCATTATTTGAGTCTTCTGTTTTAGTAGCTTAAAGTTTATCAACTTATCTTTAAAACAAACAAACAAACCCAGTTCTTAGTTCCAATAACCTTTTCTGTTGTACACTTCATTTATTTCCACTCTGATCATTGTTATTTTCCTTCCTCTACTGACTTTGAGTTTCATTGGTACTTTTTCTAGTTTCCTTGAAGTGTAAATAAAGTAAGGTTGTTCATTCGAGAGCTTTTTTTAAAAAGATGTTTATGTATTTATGTGTGTATGTATTATGTATTTATGTATTTTTAGAGAGAAGGGAATGGAGGGAGAGAAACATCATTGTGCAACAGAAACAAAGATTGGTTGCCTCTTCCACACCCTGAACTGGCAACCTGGCCCACAACCCAAGCATGTGCCCTGACTGGGAATCACAGGGCAACCTTTCATTCTCAGGCTCAAGCCCCTGGGCCCCAGCAGCCAGGGCCAGGGCTTTCTTCTTAATGGAGGCATTCATTAGCATAAACTTCCCTGTAGAGCTGCGTGTGCTGAACCCCGTAAGTTTTAGCTGTTGTGTTTCTCTTTTCATTTGACTCAAGATATTTTTATTTCAGTTTTGATTTCATCTTTGGCCCATTGGTTGTTCAGTAGTATATGTTTACTTTGTATATATCTGTGAATTTTCCATCTTTCTACCTGTAATTCATTTCTAGTTTCATACTATTGTGGTCAGCAAAGGTGTTTGATACCATTTTAACCTTCTAAAGGTTAGGCAGCAGCCAGGAATGAGTGACCAGAGGGAAAATAAAGCAGGGCCCCAGCCATTACAATCTAACAAAGAACTTAACCCGGAAGGCTGGCAACAGAAGGGAATCATGTCTCACCTGTTAATTTAGCAGTCCCAAGCCTGGTTCCATACCCATGCCAGGTGTCCCGAACATCACAAGCAAAGCTACAACAGCCAAAGCTATGATAACTCAGGAGGGGAGCCCTTGAAATCCTATGTATATTGTCTCCACTAGCTGAGAAAGAAAACCTTTAAAACTGTGTATTGATCCCATGGTCTAGAAGAGGCGGAAGGGGAACCTGGAAGCTGATTCAGTTATCTAACTCCTGGGTTCCTGATACATGGCGCAGTCAGATGAGCTGAGGGCTCACTTGCAGCCAGGTGCTCAAGTGTGTAGAGCAGACTTACTAGCAACTTCATTTCCTCCATACATGGGGCATTCAGACCAGCCGGCTGCCTGCGTTCCGCTTTGTGCTCATCTATTTCATCAATAAACTCACTATCTCATTTCCAATACGTGTTCTCTCTCATCTGAATTCTTCTCCCATGAGCAAGACCAAAACGGAGAGGCAGCACCCTGATGCAGGTCTCCCAGGCAACATAAACATCAAGAAGAGGTATTTTGTGGCTTAACATATGCTGTCTCCTGGAAAATGTTTTATATGCACCTGAGATGATGTGTATTCTGCTGCTGTTGGATGAATGTTCTATTGGATGTCTGTTAGGTCACTTTAATATATAGTTTCCTTGTTGGAAGTCTCTCTACTGATTATCTTTCTGGATAATCTATCCACTGCTGAAAGTGGAGTATAGAAGTCCGCCTATTACTGTAGTGTTGCTGGCTGTTGCTTCCTTCAGATATGTTAGCGTTTGCTTCGTGTATCTGGGTGCCCTTATATTGGACACATACATACCTGTACCATATTGGTCCATTGGATGTGTTTCATAAATTCCTTAAGCTTGCTTCTTTTCCATTCTTTCTTTTCCTTTTTACTGCTCTGATTAGATGAATTTATCTGCTTTTACGTTTACTGATCCTTTCTTCTGTTTGATTCAGTCTTTTGTTGAAACCTTGTTAAATTTTTCAGTTCTGTTGTTATTCTTCACTTCTATGATCTCTATTTAGTACTTTTTAATATTTTCTATCTCTTCATTGAAATTCTCACTCTGTTCTGACATTGCTCTCCTGATCTCAGTGAGCCACATTATGACCATTATTTTGAATTCGCTATCAAGCAAATCACTTATCTCTATTTCATTGAGGTCTTTTTATAATGTTTTATCTTGCTTTCTTTGAGGCCTGAGGAGGATTACAGTCACTACCTAAATGTGTGCTAATTAGAAGCCAGACTCTGAGGCAGCAACTTGTAAAGTATGCAATCAAACCCTTCCTGGGAAAAGAAAGGTTATTTTTTTTACCTGCTCTTTCTGAGCTGCGCACTAGGGGGAACACCAATACCCACTGCAAGTGCTCAAGGGCCTTGGGAATCTCCGCTTTGATTGCTGTCATCCCATTGGACTGGTGAACGCAAGCCCTGTTGGCTTTCAGAGCTCGGTGTCCGGGGGACCCATCCCTCTCATAGGAGCCTTAAAAACTTGGGCACTAGAGGCAGGTGAAAGGCAACCATACATTGATGTTTCTCTCCCTCTCTGCCTCCCTCCCTATCCCTCTCTCTAAAAATAATAAATTAAAAAAATAAATAAATAAAAACTTCAGCACTAAAGGTACATTCCAAACCCTTCACTCCTCAGAAGCTGCAGTTGAGGGATCCTGATTAGATGGTGCTGTGTCAGGAGTGGGTTTTATGGCAAGAGTGTGCCTTAGCCTTTCCTCCCAATTTTGAGGTGGTTATTTTCTCAGTTGCCATACATGTAGGCACTTAGTTGGATTCTGGATTTCTCTCCAAGGATTGTTCCATTTGTAGCTGTGCATTCTGTGTGTCCACGTGAAGAGGGAAAATTGGCTGGTAGTACAGTGGATAAGGCGCCAACCTGCAAACCCAGGGGTCACTGGTTTGATTCCCAGCCAGGGCACATAACCAGGTAGCAAGCCAGGTCTCCAGCCAGGTCTGTAGCTGGACGCAGGTGAAAGGCAACCATACATTGATGTTTCTCTCCCTTTCTGCCCCTCTCCCTGCCTCTCTCTGGAAATAATAAATACAATTTATAAAAAAAAAAAAAAAAAGGGGGGGGGATTCAGGACTCCTATGTCTCCATTTGATCCATAATCTCCTCAAGTAAACCATAATCACCTATGAAACTTTTTTTTAAAAGTACAGGTTCTAGGCTCACTTAAAACGTGAACAATAATCTCTGGGAATGGGTTCTAGTGTGAGTGTGCGTGTGTGTGTACTTTCCCTATGACTCGTGTTATCTTGACATATGACCAGGTTTGAGATTCACTAACCTGGGGACACTATTGTTTGTTTCCCATGTGTTGCCTGACAAGATACCTTGTGCTCCGCTCTGCTCTAGTCATTCTCCCTCTGGCAGTGGGGAAGCACGCTGCCTTCTGTCACAGCTCTGACTGGCTCTACAGAAGTCTTTCTTAGACCCTTAACAGGCCTCAGGTGCTTCACAGGTAATTCAGAGTTTGTGGAGCAGCTGAGACATTTCCCAGGCAGTATCTCTTCTCTCAGGCAAGAGCTGTATCGGTCCTTTCCTGGTGAAAGCAGGGACTGAACAACGTAGTCCTTCCTGATGCCTTTGCCTGTCTAATATTTCCTGCCCTGCTGTAAGGCTAGAAGGTAGGGGAATCCATGTTGTATCTTGATGTCCAGAGAGATCAGATTTAGCACCTTCAAAGCCTATGAAATTTCCTTAATAAAACTGCCAAAGTTCCAGAAATATTTTCTAGAGTAAGTATTGAACTTTTATCCTTGATTCTATTAGTTATGCCTTCAAGAAAACATTTTGATATGGAAATTTAGGGGGTTCCCAAATATACTGAAGGAAACTTTACCTGTGATCCCTCAATTTCACGATGGAAAGTGTCTGCAGTTTCTTTGACTAAAGCAGTCAGTGCATCATATTCAGGTGTTGAACAATTAACTTCTTGCTCTATGTCTATATTAATTCCATCCATGTATTGTGTCTTGGCCAAGTTAACTTGGTGGGCTATCCAGGATGTTCTGAAATTAGGATCAATGATATCCTTTAAGGATACATCTCCTGTGAAAGAAATACACATCTTTTGAGCACATATGCTTTTCACAGTTTAATGACATTTATTCACAAACCCATTCCAAAGAGATCAAAATGTCCTTCAAACATCTCATTATTTTGGAAAACTAAGCTCCCAATTTAAGTCTTCCAAATGATGAAATAATATACCAAAATAATAAAAGGTCTTTACTTATTCATCTCCAGAATAACTGTTAGGAGTAATTAGTAAAATCATTCTCAAAGTAAAAGAAGAAATTATGGGCTATGACCAGCTAAAAGCCATCATGCTATTTAGGAGACACGTTTGGCTCAAGATGATGCTGTGGTTTATTTAATTCTTTAATAAGAATTTTTGCATTTGTGAAATAAACTAAATAGTATCTAAAACTGAGTTAAGAATGCTAAAAAATATACCAGATGAGCATGAAAAGGGAAATTTTGGAAAACAGGAACAGCAAATGGTACAAGTAAACTTCTCAACTGTGTGGACACATCTGGTAAAACTGTACTCACCTTTTAGCACTACTCTGGCTCCTTTGGAATGAGCATAGCACATAAGTTCTGAATCATATTTCCCAAAAAGTGCCACTGTTGTAATCTGTGACCAGTCATAAGATTTCCAAGTTTTGCCACCAACATCAAATACAAAGACCTGCCAGGATAACAGGGAAAAACACCATTGCTTAAACCAGGAAGAATGTTATGCTGACCCCCCAGAATAACATGAAACACCAAACATACGTCAGGTACTGGGGGCACTGAGGGTGTAAGAGTGAATGAGACAGTGAGGTAGGGGTCCCAATGTAACTGGTGGCAGGGGAAATTAGCCAGCTCGGAAACTAGGAAAGGGTAGTTCGGAAGCGGGAGTGGCAGGTGCCAAAGCCTGGAGGCAGAGAGGGCAAGGTGGTTGCGGAACACAACTAAATACTGAGTATGGCTCTGCCCTGGAACTGGATTGCAACTGCAGGGAAAAACCAGGGAGTAGCAGGCAGGATTAAATCATAAAAGCCTTGAAAGCCCTCCTGAGAAATTAGTAATACTGTATCCGGAAGGAAGGGTTTTAAAGGAGAATTCACACACTGGCACTTCAGGTCTGCGTTTATGTATGCATTTTAGAACAATCCCTTCAGCTGAAGTAGAAATGGATTCAAAAGAGGCTAAAACTGGGGGTAGAATATCCAGTAAGTAAATGGTTGGAAGAATCCCAAGAGATGATGGGGACATCACCTAACATTGTGGAACAGCAGACATAGGTAAGATTAATAGACATCTGAAATATCCTAAGAAAGCAATATTAACAGGACTTTGTGACTATTTGAATGACTAAGACAAGAGAAAAAGAGGAAGTTGATAACCCTCAAGTTTCTGGCTGCTGTAGGTGGAGCCATAGATACTGCATTTCTCAAATGATTTTTGAGAATAGGACTCAAGTTTAGTTCTAAAGCAGGCGATGTTATGTTTTTCCAGTATTTTTACCCCATGGATAATTCTAGAAGCAAAGAAAGCATACTTATCATTATTATTTTATCCCAAATAAAGTATTCATTAATTCAGCAAATAGTTACTGAGTTCCAGGAAGGAGGTTGCTGGACATCAGTGACAAAAAGGTTAAACAGAGAGAACAGGTCCGTTGTTTAAGTGTAACAGTGTTCTTGGCTGAGTGGGAGTGCAGGGACCATGACAGCATGCAAAGGAGAGCTGCTCCCCTAGTGCGGCAGGAAAACCTCCCTGAGGACTACACACTTTTAGGAAAGGACTGAAATCAGGAGAATGATCTGGAAAGAATGGAGGAGACACACCTATGGACAAAAAAAAAAAAAAAAAAAAAAAGGCATTTTTCAGCAGAGGGAACAAAATAGTGCAGAGGTTTCAATCCCTCAAGAGAATTCTGAATTTATGGAACCAAAAGAAAGTCCATGTGGCTAGAACACAAAGTCCTGTAAGGGCATGGAATCATGTAAAATTAGTGAGGTAGGTAGTGGCAAGATCAAGGAAAGTTTTGTAGGCCAGGGAGGATTTTGCATTTTATCCTGAGGTCAATGGGAAGTCATTAGAGTATTTTAAGCAGGGGTGGAGCTTTAGATTTGCATTAAGAAATAAGAGGAGAGAGACAGAGAGCCTGAATGATTAGTGGTCCACTGTGAGTAGAATAGGGGAAGGTTGGTGGGGAGAGCTAGCTATTAAAGTTAAATTGGACATTTCTCAATTTTCTAGTTTCTTTTTTCCCCCCACCCTTCAATTTTCTAATTTCTTGATTTAGGTTTTACTTTTCAGTATTCACTGTGCATAACTCATTTTTTCTGCTAAGCAAATGTCTGTTGAAAAATTAGAAAATGTGAAATTGAACAGTTCATTGTTTTTACTCATAGTTCTATCATAAACCTTATCCCCTATTTTAATTCTGATAATTAAAATGTAATTTGTTTTAAAAAATTACTGAGAGGCTGTGATATAGAAATCCTAAAAAAACAAACAAACAAACAAACAAAAACAGCTGGATGAACCAATTGAAAATACAAGGGAAAAAATCTATGTAGTCTAGTCATGGGGTTTGAAAAATACAGAAAAGGTCAGTAGAGAAAAAGACCATTTACCATGAATATACAGTCTTGCTTGTTTGCATAACTGGTTTTCCAAATGCCCATAAACACTGTCCAACCCTCTAAAAGGTGTTCTCCATCATTAACACTTTCAGCACTTTAATTTTTTTCCTCCAAAACAATGTGTACATACTGTTTTCATTGGCACTGAGAGGCGACAGCATCAAGCTTATCAGATAGATTAAGAACTGGCAACGGTCCCTACATTACAAAATAATGCTTTTTGGACTAAGCCTTTACACCTCTCTGATGTCCATTCCTGCTGCAGTCATCAAAATCTAGGCCGGCAGGCAGTTATCACGTGGCCTCCAAAACAGTTTGATTAAATTGCCAAAGGCCTTACCAAATTGTTAGGTGTAAAAGGAAAATTTACTGAAAACCCTATTTTTATCCCCCTTTGTGGATCGTTTTTGGGATGCCCAAAGCAAAGGGATGGTAAGATTAGAAAATCAAAGCTAAGCAAAACATTCTGCCCTCCAATGCACTGTTGGAATGCAGAAAGTTTTTCCAACTGAATCCTCATTCTCTCGCAAGCCAGTGGGTCTTCCAGCCCAGCGAAGAGCTCGTCATCCCAGCTCGCTCGCGGAAATGCGAGGGGCCTGTGTTTGGAGTCTGGCTGGGTTTGAACACTTGCTGTCGGGCGTGGGAGGAGTTACTCAACCTCTTTGAGCCACTGTTTCTTCATCCACAATATAAAGGAAATTCGTAAATAGAAAAGCCCCCGGGTGAGAGGTCAAATGGGTTTCAACACCCACAGCACCTCTTTTTAGGGGTTCTACTCTGAACTTCTCTTGGGGTTTGGAGGACCAGACCGGAGGGGTGGGGAGGTGGGGGCGAGAGGCGTTTACCTCGAAGTTGGGGCGGTGGCGGACAGGCAGGCACAGCGCCGGATCCTGGCACGGGCAGTTGCCCCCAGCCCCGAGAGGCAGCACCAGCAGCAGCTGCAGCAGCGCAGTAGTCCCAGGGGCGCTGCTCCGCCGCCGGGGCCGGACTCGTCGGAGTACAAGCCACGCTGCGGACATGCCGGTGGGCCACCCGGTGGCGCGGCAGGTTCCTCGGGTGGGGCTGGGAGGGGCGGGGCCTGCAGCCTTGTGCCAGGGGCGGGGTGGGCGGTGCTCCCCAGGGGAGGGGGAGGGGCTGGGCGTTACCCAAGGCTGGGAGTCTTCCTGCTGTGCGGAGCGGAGAGGGGATAATGTGCTTCCCTAGTGGGCCAGTGCCTCTCAGCCCACCAGTTGACTCATCAAATAAAAATCTTCCGCACCTTGTGTATCCCCGTCCACACTCTGCAGCTCTTGAGTGCTTGTGTACACCCTGCAGGTGCAGGGATCCCTCAAGTGCAGAAATAGGGGCCCTTGAAAAGGAAGAGCGACAAGGTTGGAATGTCCGAAAGTTTTGTTTTTTTTTTAAGATAGATACGCGTCCGAGTAAAGATGGCGGTTGGGAGGCTGGCACCTAATTCCGCTTCCTCGAGTGGGGGTCCAGCCTAAGTCCACGGGAAGATGAAGGGATGACAGCTAGAATATTCTGGAAGTTGGAAAGCACAAGTATGAGAGAGAAGTGCCCCAGAGGCCCAACAGTGGGAAAGCTGCGAAAAGCCCAATTTAAACCATAGACACCTGGAGCTGCAGGAGGTGCCTGTGAAATTAGGATTCTAAAAATAAGGGGAATTGGTGAAAGCTGCTTCAGAAGAAGTTAGCTTGCTAGGTTTCCTCCCCCACCCCCCACCCCTCCCGTGTTGTGTCTCTAGGTAGTGGCCCCATTCCTGTCTAGGCTGAAGTTTTGAGGTTTAATTCTCTGGAGAGAGCAAAATGTCTAGAAGTGCTTGGATACTGTAGGTAAAATGGGAACTAAGTGGCCCTGTGCCTGACCAAAGGTACTGATGACATCAGGGTTTTTTCCCACAAACTATACAGCAGATCACTCTGTACTGAAATTCAAAGTCAAGAGCTTTCTCCTTTTTTACTTCTTACCTTTTAAAGTCATGAGCACAAACAAGAAAATCCAGTAATATAAAAGAGGCCTCTACAACAACTATTTTAAAAAATGAATATGGAAGAAACAGACACTCCAGGATGAACACTTTTTAAAACTCTCAGAAATGTTCCCAGAACTTTAAGGATGCAATTGTAAAAATGGGGGTGGGTGGATACATTGAGTTCTTGGAAATTAGAAGATAGAAATGAGGGGTGTGTTAGTCACAGACAATTTGAGGAAATTAGAGCCAAAATACTCTTCAGTGAGATAGATAAGAGAATTGTAAGAGCAGTCCAGAGAGGAAGAAATCAAGTAATTCAAGAAAAACTTTCAGAATGAGGAAGCAAGAATGAATCCTAAAAGCCCCTAGAAAGAAAAAAAAAAGGCATGTAGGATAGAGAATCAGAATGTCATCAGCTTTCTCAGCAGCAACACCTGAAGCTCAAAGACAATGAGGCAATGTATTTGAAATTCTGAAAGAATATGATTCCATTTAAAATCCTGCCAAAATATCAAGTGGGAAGTCATGCAAACTTGCAATGTATTACCGATTATATATTCTTTCTCAAGAAATTGTTAGAGAATGTGTTTCACCAAAACAATGAATAAATGAAAGAGAAATAAAAGAAATACAGGAAAGCCCTGGCTGGTGACACAGTGGATAAGGTGCCAGCCTGTAAACCCAAAGGTTGCTGGTTCGGTGACACAGTGGATAAGGTGCCAGCCTCTAAACCCAAAGGTTGCTGGTTCGATTCCCAGCCAGGACACGTGACCAGGTTGCAAGCCAGGTCTGTAGCTGGAGGCAGCTGAAAGGAAACTATACATTGATGTTTCTCTCCTCTCTGCCTCTTCTGTCCCCTCCCCCTAAACATAATATATAAAATCTTTTTTTAAGTAAATAATTTTTTAATTAAAAAAGAGAGATACAGGAAATAGGAGATCTGAAACAGAGAGAGATATAAATAACCCTACTCCCATGCTGGTGAATCTCATACCTGCTGGGCACCACAGAACATCAAGCTCAGAATAAATCATGCTGGAGAATTTGTAAATGACATGTAGGGACACTTATCAATAGTCATCCTCTCTCCAGAGTGAACAGATAGTCAAAATGAAAGAGAAAACATATTTTTACGAATGAGCTACACAATAATGGTGGTGTAGGAATGAGACTGATTGATAAATGTAATAAAGTAGCATATTCTTAAGTGAATGGTGTCACTGAATGTAGTTGTCTTTTAACCCACAAGGAAAGAGCCTTCTGGTTCCCATAGTATCAGACTGTTCTGTAATACAGAAGAAAACGCATAGTTACCTGTATTAGGGGCTCCCAAGACCTCTCCCAAGTACAGTAATTCACTAGAAGGACTCACAGGACTCAGCGAAAACTATACTCGCAGCTAAGATTTATTACCTCAAGGTATACAAAGCAAAATTAGCAGTGGGAAGAGGCACACTGGGTGAAGACTGGAGGAAACCAAGCACAAGTTTCCAAGAGTTCACTCCCCATGGAGTAACGTAGGGCAAGTTTAATTAAGCATCAACTTGTGACACGTGCGAAATGTCCGCCATGTAAACTCATTAGAGTCTCAGGAAATATGAGAAACCAATTGAAATCCAAGTTCCCAGAGGCCAGCCAAGGATCAACCTTGCAAGCAGGGTTTTCTAGGGTACCACTCTCAGGACTGTTAGGTTCTCTTTTCCACATTTTACCCAAATGAGAAACTGTTCCATATATTTGTATATACTTAGGACATATACATGCCATGAATGCAGAAGAAGCTAATAACAATGTTTGCCTCTGAGAGAAAATAGGATGAGGGAGGCTCACTTCCCACTGTTTGCTCTCATGCTCCTTTTGAAACATATATACACATCACCAGAGCTATATTTATTTATTTATTATTATTTTTAATTTTATTGTTGTTGTGTTACATCCATCCCTTTTTTGCTCCCCTCTGTCCCCCCATATTTATTTATTTTTAAAAGATTTTATTTATTATTTTTAGAGAGAGAAGAAGGGATAGAGGCAGAGGGTGAGAGAGACATCAATGTAAGGTTCCCTTTCACCTGCCCCCAGCTAGGACCTGGCTGGAGACCTGGCTTGCAACCTGGTTATGTGCCCTGACTGGGAACTAGCAACCTTTGGGTTCACAGACCAGCACCTTATCCACCGTGCCACCAGATAGGGCCAGAGCTATATTTAAAGAACTATAAGTACCTTTACTTAAATTTTTCTTGCTTCTCTAGATGTGCGCAGAACAAAATACTCCTACTTGCCCTGAACTGTTTCTTAGAATAAAGAAACTCCTCCAAGGGCATATACAGTTCTGTCTGGAGCCTGCAGGCAGAGAAGTTTAACATTCAAAGCCTCAAGCAGTATTTTTTGTCAAGTCTTTCATAATATGTGGTGAAAAAACAAAGACTTGAATACTTTGTTTCAAGTAGAGTAGTTATCAGCGGTTATATAAATAACACATTCAGATGATGAAAATGCTCAGATTATTTCATGGGGCCTATTGCAATCTAGTTTTCTGAGCTCCCATCTTTCCCTCCTTTAATGCAAGCAATCACTCTAGGTTTTTCAAACCTTAGCCTTGATAAGAATTCCCTGCAAGGCTCAAAATGCAGAGCTGTAGGCCCTATCTTCAGGATTCTGATTCACTGGGCCTGTGTGGGACCATGAATGTCCATTTGAAACAGAAGCCCCAGGTACTCGTGATACAGGTGCTTGAGGTCTATAAGTGGAGAGACCCTGCTATAATTAATGCTTTCATATTCTTCCTAAAGTACCTGGGGTGGGGAGGGTAGGGGGGGTTGCCTTTGTTTTTCATATCCTACCACCTTTTCAAAACCCTCTCCCCATTCATTACAGAAGAGTTTCTTAAACATATGGGAGTTCACAATTCCTTCTGAGGGTCCAAAAATAGCTATAAACACTCTAGAAAAGTGCATTTATATATTCATGCAAATTTTGTAAAGTTTTTAAGTTTATCTATGGACTGCTAAGGTAATTGATCTTAAGTATAACATTAAGAAGTGATCATTCACAGATACAGACCTCTGTGACATTCATAACATTTGTTTTACTGTCACAGTTCACTCATGCCCCATTTTTACAAAACTTCCTAGGTTCGGCTCCTTCTCGTTCTTCTTATCCACTGTTATCTTGTCATCCCCACCGCTATCAAGTAAAATTATCCCATTTTCTGAAACAAAAATCAAGATTCCATACAAGTCATGACACCTGATACAGATGACAGAAAACTCAATTTGGCTTAAGCGAAAAGGAGGGAATTTATTAGTTTAAGAAACTAAAAGTTCAGTATGAGTCATCAGGACCCAATGACTCTTATAAAATCATCAGTTCTCAGTCTCACTCTCCATTTCTCGCCTCTGCTTTTCTCTGAATTGGTGCCATTCTCAGGCAGGCTTTCCCCTTACAGCAAAAGGATTGCCAACAGCCCCGGGCTCCCTCCCGTGTCCAGCTTCCCTGACACTTGCTGGCCGGCCTCGGGGCAAGGCTGCAAAAGGAAGTTCACACACCGGAAGACTTAATATTTGAAAGTTATAACCAAGCCAACAAACTATCCTCTACCTTGAAAAATATACTACCTAATGACCAAATAAATACATCTATATATGTGTGTTTGTAAATCTATTGTTTTTAAGACCGAAAATCGATGAATTGTTAAGATGATAAAACTGAATTATTATTACATAGATGCTCATGGTTCTTTCTTTTTTTTTTTTGTTATTCCATAAGATTTATTTTTCACTAATTATAATAATCAAGATTTTCACACAATTTGTGTTCTCTTGAGTAATGATCTTAAGGATTCAAAAGTAAAGTGTAGTTAGTTATATTTTAAGATGTTAGTTGTGTTGAACACATGAAAATTGAATATATTTCCTTTTTAAAGTAGATTAAGGTAAATGTTAAATCAAATTTTAAATGTCCAAAAGGTTATTTTTATTCTAAAATAGGCAACTTACAAAATGTGTAATGATTATAACACTTTTTATAGCAAAATTGAACAGAAAGTACAGAGTGTCCTCATGAGCCTCCCCTGTCAGCATCCCACACCACAGCAGCACATTTGTTACAACCAGTGAACCTACACTGACGCATCATTATCACCAACGTCCATAACGTACATTAGGATTCTTGGTGGGTACATTTGATGGGATTCCAGCGAATGTGTAATGACACGTACCTACCGCTGTAATATTGGACAGAGTAATATCACTGCCCTGAAAGTGTTCTGTGCTCTGCCTAGTCCTGCCTTCACCCCGCAACCCCTGGGAACCACTCATCTTTTCAGTATCTCCATAGTTTCGCCTTTTCCAGAATTTTACATGTTTGGAATCATACAGTATATATATAGCCTGTTCACATTGGCTTTTTTCACTTAATAATATATATTCCTCCATGTCTTTTTGTGGCTTGACAGCTCATTTCTTTTTAGCACTGAATGAGATTTATTGTCTGGATGTGCCACAGTTTATCCATTTACTTACTGAAATTGCTTTTGACTTGGCAATTATGAACGAAGCTTTTATCAACATCCTTGTGCACATTTATGTGTTATGATATTTTTGCAGGGTTTTATGTTATAATATTTTAAAACAGAGCAGAAATTTAAATTTACTTTTGGCGATGTAACTAACTCTGATTAAATATTATTAAAATAGTGCCGTTCAGAATTCTGGCACTGCATGCCTCTCAAGTTGATCTACTGATCCGTGGCAGCATGCCAGAGAGCAAACAACAAAAGTAAAATGACAGGAGCAACATAAAATATCAAACGTCTGGGACTCGATTAAACAAAAAAGTATACGAGATGCAAGGCCTTGAAAAGTATAAAACTTATTTAGAGAAATTTAAAAGAGTTAAGTAAATTGAAAGAGATGGAAATAAATAGCATCCACATCAGAAAGGAAGAAGCAAACGTGTCCCTGCTAGCTAGATGACATGATTGCATATATACAAAACCCTGAAGGTTCAAAAGAGCTGTTAGAGCTAATCAGCAAATTTAGTAAAGTTATAAGGATACAAAAATCACCATACCAAAACCAGCTGCATTTCTATACTCTCACATTTTCTTTTGAAAATTCAGAATTTATTGGCTATAACACAAGGGCACTTTTTTCCAAGTCTCAAAATAGGTTGTTAGAACACCATTAAGTAGATGAAATAATTTTTTCACATTACCAAATATCCAGTTAAATATCATCTGTGATCTCCCAGTAAAAAATAAATCTAAAAATAGTTGTCCTGTGGTCTAAACAGGTAGATTACAGCTCCATGTGCAGCACTGCGTTTTATTATAGGGGCACAAAGTGACAGTATCAACAGTTTCCATTAAATCCTCACACTTGTGCACTAGATTCCTCTGCTCATCAATACCAATGGATTCTAGAAGAAAAGAACATTTGAAAGTGATTTGTGTCTTTAGAGATTCTCTTCATGACTATAATGGAAGTTGAATACTATAGACCTCATGGAATAATAAAAATTAAGATACTAATTACAGCATATGAATTTAAATATTGTTACAAATATCAAGTGCATAAGTTCAAGGTCACGACTAGTCGTGTGTTTGTACATAACTAACGTCAAGCCATAACATTGAAACTGTCAGTTTGGTTATAACATGTGTATAGTATTTTTCAGACACACTCAACCCCACTGTAAATTTTTTGACCACAGGATTAAATTGATTTTAAACCCCCTAAACACCAATCAAATTTTAAACAATATATATTATTTTCCCAGAACTAAAATATTAGCAAAGTAAAGATCTCATTTCAGCTCTCTCAGGAGAAGCCAATACTTGAACTAGAAACACAGATTAATTATGGTTCTGCTCTTCATAGATTTGATTCAAACTGAGCTTGAACTATTGTTTCTCATAAGAAGCCAGGTTATTTTCCCCATTTTGAAGTCCCCTCTGTAATTCTTGCTACTACCATCTGTCCTCCTTTCAGGCTCAGAGCTTTGAGAGGTGCTTGTTTGCTTTTATTTTGGAACATTTCTTCTTTATTAGCTGCTACCGTGCTAATTCAAATCCTGACTCAAATAATAGATCTTAGATGATTCCCAGCTCCATTTTATAGGTAATAAGGCTAAAACGCATGGGCTGACTTTCCCAAGGTGTCATAGGTATAGGAAACATAACTAAGGCACCTGGCCTGATTTGCCCCAACAGTGCATTCCTTCTAAGCAGCGAAGCCAGCATTCAACCCTTGGCTCTCCAACCCCCCACCCCCCATCAGACTGCAGTAAGCTCTGTGGCCACATCCTGCTACCTCCCAACTTTCCAGTTGCAGCCTCCATTCTAGCCTCTTCCTCCTTAAATCCACCCAGGCTAACCTTTCAGGTATCCCGCACCTGCTTACCATTTTCCTGCTCCCGAGCAGCAGGGACTCCTGCATGAAGTCCATATTCTTCTGCCTGACTACCACATTTCTCCATGATCAGGCCTAATCTGCCCATCTTTTCTCCAAGTCTGCCCTTCTGTCCAGCCAGGCGGTCACCATCTGTCCTGCCTGTGGGCCTTTGCTTGCAAGACATCCTCTCCATTCAGCCCCCTATTCTCACTTAGTTCCCATCATCTTCACTTCCTTTTCTTCTGCTACTCTCAGGCACCACTGCACAATTTGAGAGACTTACCTGATCTAATTGTTTTATGTGTGCCAGTCTTAGCTCCCTCCAGAGACTCAGTCTGTAGAGCAGTGGTTGGCAAAGTGTGGTATCCAACCTGACGCATCAACACCACCTGGGAACTATTTAGAAACGCACATTCTCAGGCCTCACCCGCGATCTGCTGAATTAAGAACTCTCTCAACTTTCCCACGTGTCAGGATCACCTGCAGAACTTGTTAAATAGATTGCTCAGCCACCCTTAGAATTTCAGCTTCACTAGGCCCAGGGTGGGGCCAAAACATTTGGGCCAAAGGACCTAGTTCTAGTCCCAAGTTCATGTCATTACCGCTATTTGGCCCTCGTGAGATTGCCTCGCTGGTTAATGAGAAGTGAAAAAGAGTAAGAAATTGGCTTTATGTGTCAGACATTTCTGGATTCACTTGGCAGGCATCAGTCAAGACCGAGCACAGCACACTGCACCTTTACATCAGTAGCTATTTGGAATTTCAATTTTTTTTAGCATCACTTTCCCCATATAGCATGGATGTTTCCAGTCACCTAAAAAGAATGTTGGATCTTTATTTTTAAAAGACAGAGAGAAAAAATATAATTACGTATTTTAAATAGCCACAAAAATGATAATATGTAATCATAATGTTAATGGTAATAGTAAAGAATTAGTTTGCATGTGTTCCCATAATAAACAATGTTCATTGTTAATATGAGACCATTTTTCTCATGCTCAAATAGCATTGGGCTCTATAATATATATAATATATAACGAAGGAAAAGGTTCAAGTAGAAAACTTGGGTTCTAATATCCCCTATTTTGTCTGTATTATGTTAAGATATATTGACTATTATAAAATGCTTTCGCTGCTTAAAAAAATAAAATTTGGAAACTACATGGTGACAAAGAACACCCCTCTACCTTGACCAATCATCTCCTAACTCCTGGTTTTGCTGCATGGTGTTTTGCTCTGACGCCACCGGCAGACACGTCAGACCAGGGCGCAGCCTGACCTCCGCCTTCATTGCTGTCCCTGGGGGAGAAGGTGCTTTTCCCGCCGCTCCCGCTGAGCTGTGCGTGGCCGTGGCCGTGGCGCCTGTGGAGGGCATGGCTTCTTCTGCCCCCAGTGTCGGAGCGCCAAGTGGCATTGTGCTGCTGCTGCTGCTGCTGCTCCTGCTGTTACCACTCGCTTCTCCCTTCACATCTTTTCTTTCTGAATTCTAAAACGACCAGAATAATTTCAAAACACAAAAGGACACAGACACCTTTTTGTAGATTTTACAGAACCACCTCCAACAGTCTGCAAATGTTTCTCTGGCAGTGGCGGGTGGGAGCTGTTTTCAAAGCACTGGGAGTGTATTCTCTTATTTTCAATCAAGACACACTTTTCAAAAATAATTGAGTTTGATATAATGTCAAACCTTAGAAGCCAACTTATTTGTACCTTATGGTTTGCCTTTACTAGGAAACAAAATATTTTATAGTGCTATATCATACTGTTTTGGTTTCAAAACCAATTTTAATATTTGAAAATTATGAATACAATAATAAGTTGATTCTGGCTCATAACATTTTTTCTCTCTTATTCCTTTTCAGTGTAAGAAAAAAGTACTATGAGCTGTTTTGGCATGCAGGACAATGGCTCTAACTGTACATTCTTAAACCCTATGGTACATTCCTGTACATCTCTTGCCTGGGTGGTCCTTGATAGGGCTCACCTTCCTCATCAATGGGAGGTGTATTCCTTGCAGAATTAGAATTCCTTTGGGAAATAAGACCTACCTTATATTTGTGGGATGATTTGAATTGTAAATGCTAGATCTCTGGTGTGTTTGAACTAAAGGAAATAAACTAAAAATACTAATATGACACTGCTGTCATTTTAAGTGGAGAGACAGAGCCCACGATATCATATAGCTCAAGTAAAAAATTTAAGATAATGTCCACTCTACAATCAAAATTGAAGCTTCATTAAATACCATTTAACAGAAGACTAAAATAGGAAGGAATGGGAAACTATTAAAATGATTTGGGGCCCTGGCTGGTGGCTCAGTGGATAGATAGGTGCCAGCCTGTGAACCCAAAGGTCGCTGGTTCGATTCCCAGCCAGGGCACATAACCAGGTTGCAAGCCAGGTCTCCAGCCAGGTCTGTAGCTGGAGGCAGGTGAAAGGCATTGATGTTTCTCCTCCTCTCTGCCTCTCTCCTTTTCCCTCTCTCTGAAAATGATAAGTAAAATTTAAAAAATAATAATTTGAAGACTCCTAGAGGAGGCCCATTTGGGAAAGTATAGGAACGGGACAAAATTTAAAAATGCAGAATGTTAGCCTCACTTAAGACAGATTTATTTGATAAAGTTTAGTTGTTCATTTTGCCAGGTAGGTACCTTACCATGTGATTGTTTGCAGAATTAAAAAGACAGAATATAGGGCCTGTTTAAATTACCTATCGAATTAATAATAGTCAAATGACCAAAAGTCTCTTTAATATGGATTAAAAAGTTTTAATGTTAGTTAATATTTGTGATATTAATAGCAAGTGCATATTTTTAATTGCCATGTTGCTGTTTACAAAACATTTTAATATAGTATATTATCACATCAAAACATGTCCAGTGAATAATCATAGATTTATTTTCTATCCGGTATATTCCAAATGAATTTCTGAAGCCCATTGCTCGAATTTGGTGGCATGATCATTACCAGTTCTAGTCCTTTGCTTCTGCGCAGATGCCGGTAAATTCCGTTTCCCGGTTTCCACCGCCCGCGCTCCCTTTGCTCACTGGACTCTGCCATAACACTGCCCAGGTGGCCTGTGCTCCTGGACAGCACGGCTGTTCCCTTTATATTCATTGTCGTGTTTGCTTGAGTGTGCCTTCCGCCTGACAGTCCCTTCCCTGGAGGAGCCCTCACCGCCTGTGCTGGGCTTATCCCCTTGTTTTAGGACCTTTCCCAGTTCTGATTTTCATGTGTCCTATGTTCCACTTCAGGCGTGAGCGTCACATGGGATCTAGCCACCCCAACTGCTGTCTGGTTCTGGCTGAGGGACAAGACCAGGTAGAAAAAGCAGGCTGTCCAAGTGTAACTTGTGTCATGGGCGCCTCTGGAGTCTCATGAAACTAGCTATTTCAATGACAGCCTTACTGCCCTGCTGTCCAAAGGATAGTGGTCCAATTCTGCATAGGACTGCCAGGGTAACCATCACAAAACAAGGTTGAGTTTTGCACATGGGCCAAAATGATAACTAACCTGTGGTGTAGATGGTAGGGTGGCAGGTTTAAGAATGAAACAAGTTCACTTAAAAAGCCCTATCAAAAGCCACTGTGGCAGCCGGGAGTAAGTTGAAAACTTAATAAGAGATCAGAACATTTTTAGATTTCATTTACTTATTTTTAGAGAGAGGGGAAGGGAAGCACAGGAGAGAAACACCCATCGGTTGCTTTTGGTATGTGCTGTGCCCAGATCGGGATGGAGCCTGCAACCCAGGCATGCTCAGCCAAGCCCCACTCGTGGCCTTCGGTTCACCACTTAACATGAGTCTGTTACTAGCTCTAAAAATAAAGTTAACAATCTCTCACAGGATTATGGAGTGACAGGAAATGTATGTTCTGTGCACTGTAAGATATTTTAGTAACTGCATAAAACCACCATTTACACATTTAAAAAATTCATTATGGAAAGGTCTTATATTCCTTCTAAAAATTAAGAATATTTGAAACCTTTAATAATCAGCAGTAAGTCCCTTGCACAGATTACTGTTTTACTGCTTTTTAAATAACTGAATGGGTAAAATATCAAGCATCAACTATAATGTGTAACACTGTCACTGACCACCAAATAGTTGTTTACTTTCTTCCAGTCTTGTTGGTAGTTAGGCTAGGGCTGTAGAGCTCAGTTCTCAGTGAAGCTGTGAAGCAGTGAAGGTAGAAACCATGTCTTTTTCAGGTTAAGTCCTTACTATCCAACACCTGCCAGTCTGTTCTTTCACCAATTTGACAGCATTGGGGGCCACATGTTCCTGATGGCGTAACAATAGTGCAAGACTGCCCAACCCATACTGGACATTTCCTGGGCAAGAATTAAACTTTTGTATTGAGCCACACCAAAGTTTTGTAGTGTGTTTTTTTTTTTTTTTTTTTTTTGGTACCATAGCCTGTATTCTATCCTAATATTCTATGCCGGAAACCAAACTATATTGGGTTGGAAATGTACCCTAAAACTTCATAACCTCCTGAGAAAAGTGTTTTAGGATTTTGACCTGAAATTTAGTCTTGTTTATGCCAACGAAGTGATTTGCTACTTGCTTCATTACTATTCTATAGTTCTCATTAACAAATACTGTGTGTTTACTGTGTGTTAAGCGTCATACTGGGTATAAATATAAATAGTTCTGAACATAAAATACATGAATAGTGAGGATACTTATGTATCACCAACATTACGGTAATTCCTAAGACCTCTGAATCAGTTATTTGTAAATGTTAAAAAATTTTTTTAAATCTTAATCAGTCAAGTTTTTATATAAATTAAATAATTTAATCAACAGTCCATTCCACTTTAATTTACATCCAGCCTAAAAAAAAAATACTGTATTTAGAAAAATGACTAGAATAACCTACTTCATTATCCTTATCTACATGGCTCAAAGCTTTGTAAATAATTTTCCTGCTCAATAGTAATGCATGTTTTTATGGGCAGAAAATCCTATACTGCTTTGCAGGTCAATTTTATGTTGAAAACAAGATAAAAACAAATGCAACAAAACAGTAATATATCAATTCCATAATACTTCCCATAGGAAATAACGCAAAGACCAGCTGGAATAGAAGCCTAGCTGGGTTACACTTCTCAAGTCCTGGAGCAGAATAATCAGTTCAAGTTTGGACAACGTCTGAAGAGCACATATCACTGTTATAACAATTCAAGTTTATAGAGCTTCCATTTTACTCCAAGATTCTTAGTGGCAGGAGCGTGCTCAGCTGTCTTCCGACCCCACTGACTAGAATTAAGAAACAGGTCCTGACATAACAGCAGGTAGTTTATAAATTCTTATCATGAGATTGAAAAAAAAAGTAAGGGCAAACACATAAAGTATTTTGACTAGACTCCCATGACCCATACTTCCTTCAAATCCAATCTAGAAATAAGAGCATGATTTATGAGGCAACACACTGTGAAGGCTTTTCCCATGGGGCAATCAGGCGAGGGGCTCACTAGCTCCCGGCGCTGGCAGAGCACACGCTGCATCACCCCCGTCCCACCAGTGAGGCCAGCAACGGAGCCGGCGCAACCTGCCATCACAAGCCTGCGGCCAAGTCCAATAAGGTAGGCAATATGGAACTCTAAGTAATAACAGTGTTTTAATTATACTAGGAGGAAAACAATTTTCTCTGGACTGTTCTATGAATCTGAACATTTAAACACACTGCTTCTACAAGAAAACACCTGTTAAATTTTCATCTTAATTTCCTGGCATGATTATTCAATTAACTTTCTCATCATAAATTGAAGATACAAAAATTTCAGAGTAGGAAATAAAGCTTTTCTCTCAAATTGTGTCAGCTTTACGTTTTGAAAATTCAAAATGGAATATGCCATGTAAAAACAAACTTCAAGTACAAAATACTTCACATTTACATATTGAGAAACAAGAAAACAGTTATGATGATCAGGATTTTCATGCTCAAGTACCCTCTGGTGCCATGGTCCCATCAGGCAAAATGTCAGACTGCAGTGCAACCGTGTTTTAAGTACATTGCGGATACCCAGAGAGGGAAGGGAAACAGAATCCCAGGAGTTTGTGTGAAGTCAGTTTTCCAACATGGCAGCCATTTCCGCACCCTGGGAAGCTCGTGTGACCGGGACTCATTTTGCAGCTGGAATACACAGTACAGCAAAACTACTTTGTTAGGTAAAACATGCGACTTCCAGCATACCTATGCTGACTTTTATCCAAGTACAATGAGCCTGGCTTTGATTTTACTGTTTCTTTCACCCCTTAGCTTTTAAGGACGTCTCAAGGAATTCTCTTTCCAATATGAGAACTGAACCCATTTTTCAGAAGCTAACACAACAAAAAATATACTGCTTTGTAGAAATCCAATGTCATGGAATGCAGTATTTCCGAAAGTAAGAGATTTACTATAAATTTTGAATGCTTATTTCTGGCAAAGTATATCGTGAACACTCCTGGCAAAAAAGAAATTCTCACTGATTAAAAATTTCTGATTGCTTTTCTTTGAACACATTAATGCTCAAAGCAAAAGGATGATATCCCAGTTGTTTTCCTTTGGAATACAGAACTATCTCTGAAATGCTGTATCATGTTCTCATATTTTAAATGGTAAAGAAATGACCAGCATCTAGCTGAAGGTAGTGAGTGCCAAATTTACTTTTGTTCCAGAACTACATTTCTTGAGACTATAGATGTGATTACTTTCTCATGTGTAGTTATATTAATCTTGTAAGATACTCAAGGATATCCTATTAACCTGGAAAAAAATGGCTCCTGCTACACAATCCCAAAGAATTAAATATAGTAAACGAATGACAAAAATCCTTAAAAAAAAAATCCCGACAAATGTAAATGGAACAGCCACTGTTAAACTACTAGAAAATGGGCCTAAACTACAGTAGCCAGAAAGGATGGGATCTGCACAGGCGTCTATGCAGAGAGACAAGGAAGGTTAGGCACTTAAAGCTTTTTGATAAAAATTCTGGAAAAGAGCCTGGGTCTGTACATCTTATTATTACTATCACTAATAACACATATGAAGAACATGCAATCAGTTCTGAAAATGACATGATGCTAGTTTGTCCAGAACATATCTGGATTATAAAATCCAATGCTTTTACACTGATTTCCTTAACTTTAGTGGCAAATACCTCATTGAAAAATTATTTTAAGATAATTGACAACTATACAAAGCCTTAGCTGGTACCGCTGGTACAGTATGGGTACCCATCTGGTAAAGAAAATATCACCATCCAAACATCTTAAATATCTTAGTATTTTCTATTATCCAAATATCTTGAGTCAACATTCTAAATTGCTTTATCAAAGGTACTTTTGTTGTCTTACCTCTATTATCCTATAATCAATACTTTTTAAAAAAAACTGTAATATCCTACATATAAAAAAAAATCTAATGCTGTAGAATCTCAAAAACATATGTTAGTAATGTTAGTTATCTAAAGAACTTGGCTTCATGGAATAGCTTGAATATTTATTGCTCAAATGGGTTAAAAAAAACTCTTAAAACATAATGCGGCAATGGCTCTAATACACCTGTAAACAATACCACTAATAAAAATTTTATTGGCATGAACTACTATAATTATGGATGTGTAAAATTTTTAAATCTTAAAGCTTCTTAACATACTCATATATATCTATGTACAAACCATACATAAGTGTCACTTTGTTTAAACCAGGAAAGAGAAAATTTCAAATCACACTAAACATAATAAATATAGAACTTGCTTTGTTAAAAATCTACAGTATACATTCAAGTAAAGACTAAACTCTCAATGTCAACTATATATGGAACAAAATTAAACCATTTACAACAATCAGTTTCCTAAAAGTGCTATTTTTAATGCCTGTAAGAGGAAACTCATTCTAGTGCTTTTGTTTCCATCCAAACATCTATACATTCCTTTCTTCACAGAGCCAGATGCTTCTGTTACTAAAAATACATATCCAAACCTTTATATCCTTTTAAATAGATTTCACATTTTAGTTCTTGGGGGAGGGACAGGAACTCCAAACAAACAACTCAGACCATCTTCAATTATTAGAGATGACTGACTTTATGACACACCCTGTTTGAATTTAGATGTGAAATTTGATGAACATGTTCATGAAAACAAATTCCAGTCTACATGTCTAAGGTAAGTCATCTTTTTCTACATGAGAATTTGTGTAGGTCAAGGAGCACCCACTACAGGAACATTCCTGGGATTCAGGTCTTGAGGCCACGTTCTGATTTGCACATTCTCTTCCAAACCGATTTGGTTTCATCTCTTCAGGAGCAATATTCAGCACATTGATTGAACTATTGGGGAAAGAAAGGTAGATCTTAATAATCATCTCCTCCTCCTTCTGTACTTTAGATATGCCCAGTGTCTAACAGCTGAGCGCTCCCTTGTCCCATGCCAAGTAATTTTGAGTATACACTGACCAAGAGCAAAGAAGTCTTTCAAAATGGCCTAATTATTCACTTTTATCTTGTCCATCTATTTATCTCTGTAGTCTAACTTTAAAGCACACTGTTCAACTAAAGCCCAAGGTAGACAAAGAACATGTGAGTTTTAAAAGCTAATTATTTCCCATATCCCTATCTTTCTGCCACTGTTTTCTAATCTCTTCATGGTTTCTTTCAGTACTTATCCCTCTGTCCATGCACGGTTTCACCTGCCTGTCCCTTCACTCACGGAGATGTGGTTAAGAGTCTCTAATCAAGATGGACACTTACTATGTCACTGGCAAGTTAAACCTCCCAGGTTTTCACCTTCCTCAGTTGTAAAACAAAAATAGTGTGTGTCTCATATCAAAACAGGATGTGTCTCATAGGGCTAGGGTAGGAACTAAATGAGTTAGCATACACTGAATGTGTCAGGCCATAACAACCTTCCTGTTTGGGTACAGACACAGTTCTCACTTTCAGTGATACAATCTGAAAGGTATGTTCTTCAACCAGCTTCAAAACAAAGAAATCCAGTTAAATGATTACCTCCAAATTTAGAGGGGGTAACCAATGCATAAAACATTTTTAGCAAGTGAATATCTTATGTAATTTTTTTCACAGGAACTTTTTTCCTAAATGTTCGAACTCTGATTAACTTGCTTTTACAAAGTGGCAATCTTTTAAAATATCAAGTTGCTTTAATACTATAAATTTAAACCAAAAACATAATTAAAAGATTCTGAGGGGAAAAGAAGGAATTGCTTATATTTCAGACCTCAGAATCCCTGCCATCTCAGATGAGGCAAGATCAACAATCAACTAAATCCTCTAACTAGTACATTATTTTTCATGGAAATCCAGGCACAGCCTTTATGTAAAATGCCATCTAACAGAGAAGGAGCAATGAGGATGTTACAGAAATTAGCCATAAGTAGTACTGTTTTTGCTTTACTCTTATTACAAACCTAGATCCAAGGTGCTTCAGAGGCAGGAACCCAAATTTATCAAACAATGTAAAACTGGTTAGGTGGTACAGTTGGTTGGAGCATCATCTTGTGCACCAAAAGGTTGCGTGTGGGTTTGATCCTGGATCTGGGCACACTCATTGGTTGTGGGTTGGATCCCTGGTTGGGGCATGTGCAGGATGCAACCAACCAATTAATGTTTCTCAAGCCAATGTTTCATTCTCTATCTACTACCCAACCCCCTGGGCGCTTCCTCCCTCTAGAAATCATTTAAAAACATATCCTTGGGTGAGGATTTAAAAAATATTTTTGTAAAATTTCAGGAACTACAGCAAACTTCAACAGCTTCTCTTCTGATGGTTAGTTACATAACTTTTTCCTGTTTTATCCTCAGAGGCCAGTAACTGTGAACAGCTTAAATGAAATTTCTTTAAGTTCAAAATTCTGTTTCTGTGCTACTGATGTTTGTATAGTGTAAAACTTTGGAATACAAGAAACAGAAAAGCATTTTTGTAATCCATTTGTTTATATATTTTTTCTTTGTAAAATTTTTACTGTAATGTTTCCATTACCATTTAACCCCTTTATACCCTCCCTCTGCAATCACAATACTGTTGTCCATGTCCATTAGTTGTTTTTCCTTTTAGCTCAATCCCTCTACCTCCTAACCTCTGCCTCTACAGCCATCATCTTGCTTTTCTTTTTTAAATCCCCATTCTATCACAGTTGTCCTAGTGTTTCCCTCTTCACTCTCCTCCACCCATCCAACCCCCTGCTTCCAGTCAATTCCCACCTTGTTGCCCGTGTCCACAGGTCATGTATACATGTTCTTTGACTAGTCCCTTCCCCTTCTTTCCATCATTATCTCCCATTCCCTCTGGTTGCAGTCTGTTCCATGTTTCCATACCTCTGGTTCTATTTTGTTCGTTCATTTATTTTGTTCATTGTTGACATATATTTTTATGATTATAGCCTGTTATTAAAAGGTTTACAATGGACCAAGTACTGTTTTAAGTCCTTTAACAATATTGTTACTCACATCACACCCTGTGACATAGGTACTAAATGTTGGACTTTTATTAAACATAAAACAATGTCTTCAAGAAATATTTATTTCAAAAAATGTCTTAACTAAAAATAATTATGTAAAAAGTAAAAACTAAAATACATAAAAATAATTGAGGCAACTATATTATGTTCTCTTTCAGACACAAAATGCATTACTTTTAATGGTAACTAGAATGTATGTCTAAATTATATATGTAAATAATATAAGTATGTATATATTTAGATATATATTTAGATGTACATTCTCGTTATGTATGGTTCTGATTAATCTAACTTAGGTGTTCCAATAACATTCTATGTAAGAAAATGCTCTGAGCTTATATTATTTTTTATTATAAATCAAATTTTCACTTCTCATATTCAATGCATTAGTCAACCTATTAGCTCTAACTGCAAAATATACCCTAACTCCAAACAATTCTATCTTATGTTATGACCCTAGTCCCAATTACCATTCTCTCTCACCTTTGCTCCACTAATGCTCCTAACTGAGTCTCCCAGCTTACATTACTGGCTCCAAAAATGTTTCCTATGTAATCCTTTTAAAACTTAAAATTTCCCACACCCCTGCTTATAAGTCTCCAATACTTTTCCATTGCTCTTAAAATAATATCTGACCTACAAATACAGACTAAACTATTGTATTAAAAAACATCTCAAGTATCACGCCAGGGGGTAGCAGAGTAGGGTTATACGTGAGCAATATGATGGGTAAACAACTGCTGAAGCAGAATGATGAGCACAAAGAGGTTCCTGGCCTTATTCTCTGTATATTTACATACATTTGAACTTGCACATAATAATAATGTTTTAACCCCAATTTCCTCACCCAGGGCCTTAAAGGATATGAACCCCCTCCCCTCTCCGGTCCTGCTTGCTAACTACACTCACCGCCCACAAACAGGGTCCTCACCTCAGGGTCCCTACACTTGCCTGGAGGGCTCTTCCCCTAGCGCCTCTCTGCCCCCAGTATTTACTCAGTCCTAATCTTTTCAGAAATCAACTCTAAGTTAGATGTCTATCCTTCTTTAAAACTTCGTATTTTTGTCTTAAAATTCATCAGTTTAATCATTCTTGCCCCAAGGGCTAGTTGGCTTCTTCAGCAATCCTCTCCACACCAGCCTCTCCCTACCAGAGGCCAAGTGTGCTGCGGGCCTGGCTCCTGCCTTCCACTGCAGGCCCTCACCGCTGTCCAGTGCTTTAGGAGGTGAGCGATTGCCAGTACACTTTCCAACACACCCCTCAGCTCTTTCCTATTGCTCTATACCACTAAGAATGATCTATCTGCTTAGCTAACACATCGTTGATGGCAATTTTATACAAAAGCTAACGCAAGTGCAAACATGAGTTAAATCAGTCAACCAGGTCTGGGCTTGAAAACACGATTTTTTTTTTAATGACCAGTCCACAATGTGTTAAAACTCATGCTGAAGTAGGCTGTGAGGCGGAGAACTGATAGTGTACCATAGAAGATGATTTAACAACTTGAGACAGAGGAAATACCAAAATGCAGCAGTTGACAGCAATACGTGGGCTCCCCGGAACGAGGAGCAACTGTTTCATCTGGTCCCCGCTGGGCACAGACCCCCTTCCCAGCTTTGCTCAGCGCCCTGCCCTTCAGCGCCAATGAAATGGGCATCCCAAAGGAAACTTTGCAACATGTACTCTATAAAAACTGTCAAAGCAATATTCTTGTATTTAATAAAATTAAAGTACTTAATATATTGATTTCTGGAAATAAGACATATTTTAAATTGTACTTTAGATGTGACATAAAAATAATCACATTATACCATTTAGCTCCCAGAAGACAGGGACCAGATCTACCTTGTTCACATATGCATCCCAACACCTAGTAGGTGTCTGTGCACAGTGGATACCTATTAAGTATTTGCATAATGAATGAATCAATCTCCTAAATTCCTCTTGAAAGCCTCTACTGTTACCAACACTACAGACAGACCAACTCTTCCTTAGCACTTCTAGCAATGCCACATATACGTGAGAAGGTGACCTAGAGACCAATACCTGTGTTCTGATACACAGGACCGGGTCTGGCAGAAGTCGGAAGTCGAAGGAGATGCAGGAAGAGATTTGGTAAATTTAGAGGTACAAACTGGGGAACCGTTAGACACACTGTGTGGCTTTTGTCGTGGCCTTGAGTGCACTGTAAGACTGTCCTGATCAGAGCCTGTGGGGAGAAAAAAAGGCAGTACATATGGTGAGGTGTTAAATACAGGGAAGGGGATTATGAGGAATCATCTGTAGTTCTGAGTTAGGTGTGAGACCGGCAATCTTTGTTATGCAGAGTCCAAAAACATTTATAAGGATCTGGTTTTAAAAATATTAGTTTTATACATTTTCAAAAACTTGCCATTATTACACAACAAAAGTGGTCTTTGGTACACATTCCTCCCATCATTCCCATTTTCACTACAATCATTAAAATTTTAAAGTTGGCCCTGGCTGGTAGCACAGTGGATAGGTGCTGGCCTGTGAACTCAAGGTCACTGGTTCGATTCCCCAGCCAGGGCAACATAACCAGGTTGCAAGCCAGGTCTCCAGCCAGGTCTGTGGCTGGAGGCAGGTGAAAGGCAACCATACATTCATGCTTCTCTCCCTCTCTGCCTCTCTCCCTTCCTCTGTCTCTGGAAATGACAAAAAAAATCTTAAAGTTGATTTTGTTTTTAGTTCCAATTAAAAAGCATTGGTGCTCACCAAACTTTTACATTAATAATTTACAGTGTTTTATTTACATGCACTTTTAGATTAAAGAGTTTATGAAGTACTCACTTCCTGAGAAGGCACTGAAAAATCTCACATTTTCTGAATTCTGGTGGTCAAAGGTGGTCATATTTAAGAACTGTTGCTTTAACCAATTGGCTCTTTCTTCTTCAAATGCCTTTCTCTAGCATAACAAGCAAACCAAAGAAATACTGATCAATATTTTAGCATTCACGTAGTAGTAGTTGCCATTTCACACGACTTCTCTAGCTACTTGTGCTTGCCTTCTTGCTATCATGTACATATTTCTTAAGTCAAATGAATTAACCCAGAAAACTTACAAATAAATTTCACTTAAGAGAATTGTTTAAAAAATAAAGTTACCCATTTCCCCTAATAAACCAACTAGTCATTATTTTTCACATCTACTTTCAATAAATTCAAAAGGACAATGCAAAAATTTAGCATTTCAGTGTAACTTTTGAACATGTAGAACATTAAAAATATAAAATCACAACTGAAAAAATACCTCATTGTAAATTAATCATATAAAAAAGGTCGGGCTTTATCAAACATCTCTGTCATCCTTCAACCATCTGCGAGCACTAGAGCCACCAGGACACTCCAAGAGGGCACATGTCAAACATTCCCCTTCTGCACATCTGATGAATCTACATTAAATTCCCCCTAACCCCTCAGGTTTCTGGTCCTTCCTTCCTTCCTTCCTTCCTTCCCATGCAAACCAGGTGTCCAGTCAGGTCCGCAGCTGGAGGCAGGTGAAAGGCAATCATACATTGATGTCTCTCTCCCTGTCTTCCTCCCTCCCTGCCCTTCTCTCCAAAAATAATGAATAAAATGTTTAAAATAAATTTTAAAAAATAATTAAAAAATTAAAAGTAACAATAATGTGAAGAAACCAGGTACAGAAAGGAACAGCGTAGATGATAAATGCTAAGGTGTTTTTTTGTTTTTTTTTTTAAGTTTTCAATCTCCAAATCTGGTAAAGGCAGAAAGATATCCTCCTATAATTCATGTGCTTTGCATCCCTTTCATTTCAAGTTATTTATGAGATCCCTGGAAAAATACTTAAAAAGTGGACAGCAAATAAACACAGAATTTAGATGCATTCTACAGAGGCCTCCCCACGTTCTCAAAAGCTCTACAGGGAAAGCTGATTATTTAAAATACCTCCAATCCTAGGCGAATGGCAGCTTCTGTAAAGCTTCGTCTTTCTTTCTCGAAATTCTTTTTTTGCTCTTTAAATAGGGACCATTCTTCTTTGAGGCGTTCCCTTTCTTCCAACAAATAACAGTCTCGTAGCAGTGAGGTGGTATCATCATCACATGCAGTAGCGAGCTGCTGCTATTAGATTTTAAAACATAGTAAGTTCCAGGGGTCCCTGCAGCCCTCTAACAAATTGAAATGAAACAAGGGAAGGCAGGTCACACTTTAGAGCTGGACAGAAATGATGAAGAATGAGAAAGCCAACTGAGCTGTGTCATTTTCCAAATGCTTCTACTCTAACTTGCAAAGCACTGACTTAAAAAGGATCTGAAATCTACCTGTTAGTAAGCGGAGATCGTGGTTTAGATCAGGCCAATGTCAAATACTACAGATCTTATGAAATAAGGAATAAAAATCTAGTAAGATTTAATAACATTCTGGTCCTTCTCAAGGGACAATAGTTTTAAAAGGTAACTCACATTTACCTGTAAAAGTTGTTGTTGAGTTTTAATCATTTCCTTACACTGCTGAATTTCTAACTCAAGTTTTTCAGTTTCTTCCTCATGGTCTTGTCGTGAGATTACATCTTCATCATTGAAACCTTCTAGGTGTACCTTTGAAACTAACACAAAAGCAGTAACTGGACATATGTTTAACAATTACCATTTAGTTTATGCTGTTTTTTGGTTGGACATGTATTTAATAATCAGGGCTCTCAGAATGCTTCTCTTTCTGGAATCTCATAGGTTTTCTGAAAGACAGTTACTTCCCTGTGTCCTTTAAAAACTTCTTAAGATAAATAATATTAAATTTATGTTAGCTTAATGCTTGAAAAATATTAAAAAGCAAAGCAGCTATAAGGAATTTATGACAACTAGAAATTGGTCCTCTGTTCGGACTAAATGATACCCATACAAATACAGCTTTACTGCCAGTGTTTAATTTGTAATCCATATTCATTCAAGATTATGTCCTAATTAAAAACAAACAACCTATATTTACAGAAGAGAAAAATAATTAACATTCATAAAATATGTTCTTTTTCTTTTGGCTTTCACAAAGATCAATGCAGCGGTACAAATCTTGCTCTCTGGTATTAAATTCAACAACTATGAAGTCCAAACATAATTTCTATTTAATAGACAATGATAATTCACTCAAATACATAAAACCTATATAAACTAATTTTGGTACTTGTAACAATTTTGCTAACTGCACTTTATTTTTGAAGACAACTGGCACTGAGTTTGTTATTTTTGACAATTTAGAATAAAATATTTTAAATAAGACTTCATTAGTGAGCACAAACTTTAATTTTCTTGATTTAAAAGCATGCACCCTGGCTAGTGGCACAGTGGATAAGGCGCTGGCCTGCAAACCCAAAGGTCGCTGGTTCGATCCCCAGCCAGGGCACATAACCAGGTTGCAAGCCAGGTCTCCAGCCAGCTCTGTAGCTGGAAGCAGGTGAAAGGCAACCATACATTGATGTTGCTCTCCCTTGCTGCCTCTTTTCCTTCCCATCTCTCTGGAAATAATAAATAAAATCATAATAAATAAATAAATAAAAGCATGTACATTTTAATAAATATAAAATATTATAGATATATTCATCAATGGAGATCTATCTATGCTATCTGTATTGACAGGGAAAACTGTCTAAAACATTCATTCATTCATTTATTGAAAGATAGGGACAGAAACACCAATGTGTGGTTGCCTCTCTCCTGACCCCAACTGGGGACCTGGCCTACAACCCAGGCAAGTGCCCTGACTGAGAATTGAACCAGTGACCCTTTAGTTCACAGGCTGGCACTCAATCTACTGAACCACACCAGCCAGGACTATTTTAAAATATTTTTTAAATGCAAGGAGAAAAGTCTAGAAATATAAACACCAAATTGTTAAGTGTTATGTATAGGGACTAGAGAGCTGGATATTCTACTTTATGTACTCCCTGATGCAAAAATACTTAATATCCATTACTTTGAAATTAATTGTAAAAAATGAATTATTAGGAACCTAGGAATATGCAAGTACCTAGAATAGGCAAAAGTTCATGTTTATGCAAAAATGATGATTCATATTTCTTGATTTCCAAGATTTAGTAAGAGGCTGTTCCCTCTCTCCAGCTGTATGGGGCATTCACAGCCCATGAATCACGATGCCCTTTCAGAGAAAGGTTCACTCTGAGAGTTGTGTCTTTTCTCAGTGAGGTTCAGACCTCACACCTGCAGGGAGGCAGTCAGGCCTCTTAAACCGCCAAACTGAGCCAAGTACTTCATGTCTAAGCTCATAACATGGCTTTTCAAGTGACTGAAAATTAACTGACTCACTTTGCATGCATTTAGGAAGTAGTTACCTTGGTTATCAAGTTTTTCTACGTGACTTTTCAAAATTCTCCACTGTTTTCTGATGCTGTTTGTTAGCTGCTCTCTCACAGTTTCACAGGAAAGGTCCCATACGCTCTCTCTACTCAGTTCCCCAGGGTCTTCCTCCACATCAGAGAGAACCTGTAAGAGATGAAAAGACCAGGAGCCTAAAACGGCTTTATTTTTTTATTTTTATTGGGGGTGACACTGATTTATGACAAAATTATACACGTTTCAAGTGCAAAAATTCCACAACCCATCACCTGTACACTGTGTTATGTGTTCACCACCCCAAGTCCATCACCATTTCTCCCCCATACCCTCCCCCAAGGTAATCACCACAGTATTGTCTGTGTCCATGAGTTTTCTCTTGGTTTTTCACTCCATCCTTTTACCCCTCAATTCAGCCTCCAACCTACTGCCTCTCCCAAGAGCTATCAGTGTGCTCTCCTATCTGTGAGTCTGTTTCTATTTTGCTTGCTAGTTCAGTTTGTTCATTCTATTCCACATATGAGTGAAATCATATGGCACTTGTCTTTCTCTGACTGGCTTATTTTAGTTAGTATTAATACTTTCCAGGTCCATCCTTGCAAAAGCAGTAGTAATCAGATTGTTAAACACTTATCAAAATCATTTTTCTGCTGTATCTTAAGCATATATGACCCAGTACTTAGCATAAATATCTTGAGAAAAAGCAATTAATATTGAAGGTAGAAATTCCCCAATTCAGATCTCTTCAAACCTGATTCTGAATCCAAGTATAATTAGCAACAAGAGTCATGGAGCTGTGTGAGGAGGTTATGACCTATCTAATATGTTAGATACTTTCATATGTTAATTAATCCTCAAATCACATTACGATGTGAGGAAACTCAGGCAAGAAGTAACTTGCTAAGAGCTAGAATTGACAGCAAGTTAGATCCACCTGCCTCCAATTTTAGATCACTTAAATAAACCTGTGAAATAAGATTAAAAGTAACAGCAACTGTTAATCCTATTTTTCTCACATACTTTTTAAAAGTAACACTGGATGCAGTCTTCCCATATGATGATTAAGGAGAGAGGATAATTTTCTATGCATCAATGAGATGTAAGAATTATCAAATAACCTATTTATTCCTCAGCTGAAATTATAAGGATGCTTTTTTTAGACCATCAATAGCATTCGCCCATCCCAAAACAATTATTTAAGAAGAAATGACTGTGTTGTCTAAAGAAAGATAAGGAAGAATCATCAAGAAACACAGAAACGGGATTTTAAAACAGCCACAAGAAGACTATTGTTTGCACCTCTGATTGTGACTTTGTCTTCTCTCTTGCTGGTGGGTGAAATGTTCTTTTGAAAATTATACTAGTAGCCAAATTTTTGTATAAACTTTGTCCCTATTTTTTAATTGTGAAAAAACCCCAAAAATCTGAAGATTATTTTTCTTTGTGAATTCCACCAAGACATTAAATCATAGGAAAATGTAGCAAATTTAACTATTGCATATGATCAAATTGAATCAAAGCATGATAAAGAACGTAAAGAAATATTAAAATGAACACGTCATAATTCATCTAAATCTATATAAAATGGTCCTGAGTCCGAAGACCTGGACCAGTAGTCTGAGGCCAGCAATGGGCTGTAGAGGTCAGGGTACCCTGGGGCAGCAGGCGGGTGATGCCCAGGGTGTAGCAAGAACAAGGACTCTGGTTCTTGTGAATCAGTCTTCTGGGCCTATTTGCCAATAACGCTTCCAAAGAGCTATACCCTCTCTTCTATGTATTTTAAGAATACTACGAATCCATTATCTTTTTAAATATAAACAAAATTTTTGTACATCTCCAAACTGAATGAAACTTTAACACCATAAAATAAAAGTTTGAAATTAATTTAATGTGAATTTTGAGTATAAATTTTGGCTACAATTAAGAATGTGGATGCTGCCTAGATATATTACAACATTCCATCTTGTTCCTCTTACTATAATGCTCCAGAATTTTTTTTTCAAAAGAAAAATATGGCTGAATTACTTCAATTTTAACAGTCTAAGGACCTAGAAAACAGATCTTTTAAAAACACATAATATACTTAAAAGATTGTTCCTCCAAATCTAATCATTTGAATTATGAATTACACAGATACTAATGATTGAGTAATGAGGTAGGGGAAAATTTAATTACCTGAGAAAGATCTTTATTTACTACCTACTTTTCAATGAAGAGATTAGTAAAGGTCGGGCCAAAAACTGAACCACAGGAATAACAAGAACTAATGCTAACCCTGGAGAGTATTAGTGAATGTTAAGAACTGACCAGAGGACAGATTTTGAGAGAAGAGGTTAACTAAATACCCCAAGCAGGGCCCAAACTGTCAAGTTTAAAAGAACATTCAGGTAGTGTTGTTTTTTAAGGAAAAAGAAAGGTAAGAAGTGGGATGGACTTATTGGTGGGATGGGCTTATTGGTTGGATGCATCTGTGATACTGCATATAAATATCAGTTTCCCCCAATTCCTGAAATTAGAGTGCTCTTATAAAACCTTCCATAAACTGAAATGGCGTAAAGTGAAAAAGCAATTAATTTACAAGTAAAAATCCTCTTTGGATTTTTTTTCCTGGTTAATGGAAACACATAGTAACATAGGTTTTTTGTTTGTTTGCTTGTTTGTTTTATGAAAGAGAACTTTCCAAATGTGAGGGATACCTGTAGTCCTCAAATACAGATTTAAAAAACAAGTTCTGGAGATTTGCTGGTAATTAGCATTTTCTATCAACACAGTTATTTTCAGATTTTTAGTCACGAATCCTTGAATCCAGACTTTAAACTTATACATAAGGCAATTCTGTTAAAAGAACTTTTCACCAAATGTGGCTTGTTTTTTCAGACCTTTGCATATACAATGTCTGCCCTGAAAGTATTAAGCCAATGTCAATATAATTAAGTTTGCATGACCAATACTTTTGGGACAAACCTCATAGGAGTCTCCCTTTGTTGAATGTTTCATTATGCTTTCTACCTCAAAGACACAATTTTTTTTTAAAGAGCCAACTCAAGTGTCACTTGCTCTGTGATGCCTTCCTTGATTGCCATAACTATTTTGTTTTACACTCTGAATGACCCTATTATATAGCCTAGAATAATGATAGAATTATTACTTCTCTGCATGTGTATCTCTCCCAAAAAGAGCTTCTTAAAGGAAGCTGTACTCCCTCGAAATTCATGTGAAGAGAGTCTAACCCCAGTGCAATGGTGTCTGGAAGCGAGGCCTTTGGGAGGTGATGAGGCCATGACTGGGACGAGTGCCTCTGTACAGGGGACCAGCGAGCTCTCTGGCCCTCTCCCCACCATGCAAAAACACATGTCAGCAATCTGCAACTAGGAAAAGGTCCCTTGCTGGGCATTGAACCTTCTGGCACCCTGGTTTTGGACTTCCTGGCTCCACAAGTAAGAGAAATAAGGCTCCGTTGTTATAAGACAGTTTATGGTACTTCGTTATAGCAGCCCAAAGACAGGGGAAAAAGTCAACACCTTTTTAGCTTTTTCTTTCCAGGGACTAGAACATAATATACCCTCAACAGATTTATGAACTGAAAGATTATGTGGTTCCTAAAGTTAACAAGTTTCACTCTCTGAAAAGCAGAGCCTGCTTAAGCACATTAACACTTAAAATATTTAGACTATTTGGCACAGTGGTTAAAAATACGAACTCTGGAATTAGACAGGCTTGGACTCAAATTCTAGTTCTGTCATCTGTGACAGTAAGCTAATTATTGTGCCTAAGGTGCCTTCATCTATAATGGGTGTAATCATAGTATCAAAAGCATCAAATTATAGTAAGAATAAAATAACACAATGCTTGTAAAAGTATTCAGCACAAATGAAGTCCTCAGAAAATAATCCCCATTATTTCTTAGGACATGTCTGGAAACATATAGGGACTGTTTTTGGTTGTCACAGATGACTGGAGTTAGCACAGCAGAGTGTCCTATCCCAATGCCCACTGAGGACACCTATCCAGTGTTCCACTGTTCCATTAGCAATCTGAAGTATTAGGGAGGAAAGAGCCACTTACAGTTCCTGTACTATCATCTGCTCTTTCTCTAGGTTTCTGCTTTTGGGGAGAAAGAAGAGAAATCATTTCCTTTTTCATTTGCTGAAGAACCTTCTTAAGTTCAGCATTTTCCATTAGGATTTGTTTCTGACGATATTCATAATCATTCAAGAGAATTTTGTACATTTCATCTTCATTCCTGAAAAAGAAACTGTCACTATGAAAACGCAGTACAGAAAAAAAAGTCTGATTAAATTTGTCAATTTAAATTAAAGCCCTAGCTGGTGGCACAGTGGTAAGGTGCCTGCCTGTGAACCCAAAGGTCGCTGGTTTGATTCCCAGTCACAGCACCTAACCAGGTTGCAAGCCAGGTTTCCAGCCAGGTTTCCAGCCAGGTCCATAGCTGGAGGCAGGTGAAAGGCAACCATACACTGATGTTTCTCTCCCTCTCTGCTCTCTCCCTTCCCCTCTCTCTAAAAATAATAAAATCTTGAAAGAAAAACAAATAAATAAAATAAAATAGATTGGACCTTACCTTGCTTCACTTTTACCAGTCCTCCAAGAGCCTCTTTTTCCATCAGCTCTCCCAACATAATTTAAAACTTCCATAGCTACAAATATGAACACACAAAGCAAAACCAATTTTCACCATGCATGTTTAAGTGTTTAAAATCCTAATAGACTCTTATTACACATCCGGGATGGAAGTCAATCTGGTATACAAATTAATATTTGGGATCCCTCAGCCAGATTTCAATTCTAATTCCATCATTTATAAGCACTAAAATCTTGGCAAGGAATTTAACTGCTAAGACTGTCTCTTTAATGAGACAGGTAATAATGAAAGTATCTATCAAAGAGAAGCTGTAAAGACCAAAAGAAACTGTTAAAGCACTTAACACAGTACCTACCTAATAAATGTTATTTTATTATCATTATTAATTTTATCACCAAGGGTTGGCAAACTAAGGCGTGCAGGCTGACTACCTGATTTTATAAATTAAGTCTTACTAGAACACAGCCACACCACTGTTTATATATTGTCTAAGGCTACTTTTGTGCTGCAATGGCAGAGATGAGTCGTTTAGACCCCACAAACCTGAAGTATTTACTATCTGAACTTTACAGAAGAGTTTGCCAAGCCCTGTAGCATTGTCATCAGACAAAGAGCAGAGGCCCCGCGCCTGGCTAATGCCTGGACTGCACCGGTGGAGATGGAAGCAGCTGAAGGAAATAGGACGAGGGTAAGTTACTGTGGTTTTAGAGATGATAAAATCATAATGAAACATTCACTTCCAGCTGGGTTTGGACAAGGCGAAACCAGCCAGACTACCCTTGATCCCATAAAAATAAGAGTTGTGTTACCAAAGTTTTTAATAAACTTCTCTAACTAGGCAATACATTTTATACTTCTAGTGTTTCATTCTTTAATTTTTATTTCCTTCAAAAATGAACACAAAGTTAACCAACCTTAAAAACCAATGGGTGTCCAAGTGCAATTTAACATTATTTCATAACACTGAAAAGATTTTTTTAACTTTGTAATTGCTTAGTACACTTTCACTTTTCAATAAGTTTCGAATTGAATATTTAACTAGCTGCACATCTCTGCTATATAGCATGACGGTGACGTGGCCAACACTGCTGGTAGCAGGCAGAGTCCACCGTGTGACAGTTTGAAACATCTGCTCCTTAGCTGCTGTATGCAAGTCCAAGTTCAGTTTAAAAAGTGAGTTTGGGGAATGATGTATGATGTAGGTTACAGGACAGCCTATCATCCACTTGGAAACAACACTTCAATAAAAAATTGCACAGATTTCCTGTTCCTTGAGTCTTATCAGGAGAACAAAACTATTTGCTGCTATCTACTATTGTGTCTGTGTAGATCTACTTCTTAATCCACGCTATTTACTTGAAATTACACACATGCTTGAAGTTACAGTGCAGTTTGCAAATGTAGTAAGTAAAGCAAAACTTCTATTTTTCACTCATCAGCAGTCTCAATTTCTAGCTTATATACCATCTTTTAAAAGTTGTATCAAGTATCAAAATAACACTGCAGGAGTTGTGATCAATGCTTTTATTTCTTAGCATGGTATTAGCTTACTTATTCCTTTATCTTAGCCAACTGCTTCTTACCTATTTTTTTATCCTTCTTGTTCATAACAAGTTGATGTAGACGTTCCTTTAGTTTATTATATTCACGTTCCTTTCTCTTCATATCATGATTATATTGAGTAGCTCGACTTGCAATAATATTTTGTAATTTCTGTACCTGAAAAAAGAATTTCTATCAAATGTGCACCTTCAGAATTGATAAACCCAGTTAAAATTCAAATTTAAAAGAGAAAAGAGGTATTAGCATTCAGTTATATAAGAATTCTAGAATTATTCTTCCTTTTCCAAAACTACTAGAAATCATTCTTTAAAATATTATTTAAATGAGTCACATCAATTTTTTATTTTTAATTCTGAAATGTTCAGGGTTACTTTTTAAATTATCTTCTACACCAGTGATTTTTAACCCTGTTTATCTCATGGCACGTATAAACTAATTACTAAAAATTTGGGGACACCAAAAAAGTAAGTATATTTACACCGGATGGCTATTTTTGCATTAGCTATTATTTTTTGACAATCTAAGGGAAAACAGGTCAATGCCCCTGACTAGTTAGGTACTGCATGTTTTAAAAATTCTTGTGGCACTGAATTGCTGTTCTATACCTTTTACCTACATGTAGACTTGATCGCTTACAAGCCAGAAACTCATTTATGAAAGTGTTCAAGTGATTAGGGCTTCATCTGAAACAAGTAGAATTCATCTGATCATTTGTAGTGACTTCCTTATATGAGTAACTTGAATCACTTTGTTCCCCTTATCAATCTGGCATATGGCAGCAGGTAAACAGGTTCATTTTTCTCTGACCATAAATTGTTTTCAAATTATAGTTAAGTACAAATGGCTGACTCCTGTTCAAACATCTGCTAGGTACCTACTATACGGTGCATGTCAGGCCCTAGTGGTCAATGTTAATTTCTACTATGGCTTCTTGGACAGTCTTTGAACTAAGTTCTATTCTATATAAACATTCTTAGTATCTGCTAGAGATGATCATGTTCAACTTAATCTGACCTAAAGCTGAACTACTTTCAAACTGCTTCTGTATAATCTATGGATTAAGTCAAAACTCGCCAAGAAACAACTCAAGGAAATGTATAAACAGCCTTGGGGTTTAGTTAAGACACTTCATTAATCACTTACTAAATATACTACTAAATAACCAAATCGGGGAAAACAAATCTGTCTAAATCACTACAAGGTCCTTAAAGAAATATAGTACCATGTCAATCTTTAATTATAGTTAAATATGCAACACTAAAATTCTATATTAAGTATTATATTTACAGTTATTACAAGGTCAATGATCAAACAGCAGAACAGTAAAAACATAATGGTTTCTTCTTGTATAAATTAAAACAATTTAAAATGCATTAATTTGATAGGTCCAAGTGCTAAGCAACCAATAAAGGAGAAATGAGGTTAGGATTATAATATCTTTAGTCCCAGAAATGAGATTTTTTAATGTGAATTCTTTTTTAAACAGTAACTCTGTGCTTAATTAATCAATTAAGTTGCTTGATTGGCTTTACAATGTCAATATTTAAGATGGTGCAAGAAGAGGCATGACAGATATTAAGTAAAGGTATGGCAGAGAACAGCAGATTTGCATTTAAAGCACCCCTGTGCCTGAGAAAAAGTGACACTGCATGTGCATGCAGGATGGATGGCAGAAGACACTAACTGTCATGAGCTATGGACGAATACCCTAAGCCAAATGGATGCACTTGGCAGAGAAGGTTACAATGAGGCTTCCTGACCTCAGTTAAATATGATATAATACTGTACACAGAGGTTCACCATACAATTTGACACAGGATGAATAAACTGTCCTTTCTTTATTAAAGTGAAGTGGCTCTGATGATTTTTTTAAAAGCCCAAACTTTCTCTGTAATAACAAACAACTCACCTCATCTTTTTCATTTTTCAGTAGCTGATGCAAATTCCTGTTCTTGCATTGTAACTGTCTGTCTCTTTCCTGAAGCCCAATCATTTCTCTCCTGGAGGTTTCCAGTTGTTCCTGAAACATTCATACACAATTTTGATTAAAACTAATCAATTTTACTTTATTTTATTGATTCAAAACAAACACATTCTTAAAAGACTGGCAAAAACAAGCTATATATACTAGTGTCAGCTTGCTAAACTTGAAGTTTAGAGGTACACAAAACATATTTAAGGCACTACCAATTTTTAATGTACATTCTAAAGATCTTCAAGGTGGATTTCCTGAAAGGCTCTTCACTTATTCCAGTGATGTTGCCCCTAAAGATTTAAAATTTCCTTTTAATACTTTTTAACCTTTCTATAGCACACTCTGAGAAAGAGCTAAAAGTGGCAAAGTTAAGTCTGAATGTAGAAGGCTGCTGACCAAGCCAAGTGGAACATTTCAGGTCAAAAAGGATGAGACTACAGTGTGACGCCAACTCTCATTTGCAGGTACAAATGGCAGATAAACTTGGAAGATTTTTCTCAGAAAGAAATGGCAGAAACACTGGATCAGTACAGAGTAAGATGCACACTTCAATTCATTCTACATGTTTCTAGAGAAACTTCATGCATGAAACCACCAGAGTATTTTTGAAATCTTCTCTATCTTTATAAAATATAAAAGCCACTTAAGTTATGTCCTAATTGACACAATGACTTGCACAATCTCTACGTATAACAATGGATCTGAAGAAGGTACAGAAAATTTAGAACTATAACTTGGGTAATTCTAAGGTTGTCAAAAGTTTTGGCACCCTCTTCTTTAAAACTTCCTATCAGTCCAGACCATTTGGTATGGCTGAACTTAAAGCCTCTGGGACAGCTGACAGACATGTCCTGTTTATGAAAAATGAGATACTCAAGAGTCATTATCAACACTCCGCCTATACTCATCATCAACCTGCAAATCTGTGGGGTGCCCTCCTGCATTGCTTATCTCAACGAACCATGCCACTGTCCTCAGCAAGCTCAAGCCAGAGACTTGAAAGGCATCTTAAATTCATGACTTATTTCCCAAATGCAATTTTTCATAAAATTCCACGTCCTAAGTTGTCTTCTAGCTCACTCTCACTATCTCCATGGGCACTACCTTTGTTCAAGTCCTGGTTTGAGCGGCTGCTAAGGCCTGCTAACAACAGCTTGTCCTTTCCATCACCCCCCACCCCCACTTCCATTTCAAATACAATCCACACCTCCCCCTGTAATTTCTCCCCTCTGTTGCCAGACTGATATTTACATGATACATGCCTCCTGTTTATGTTCCTTGGTGCCTCCAGGTTTCTACGCAGTGCCTTACATAGTATCCGGGGCCTGGATCCCAGCCTCACCTGCTTATTACCACTTTTCATCGTACATCATGTACTTTGGCCCTTACAGAGCTCGATGCTATACCCTAAAAGTAATATACTCTTCCTACAGAGTATTTCCCAAACACCAGCAAATTTCTATTCATTTCTCAAATCTCATATCAAGTGTTATTACTTCTTTGTGGAGCTTTTTCCTTACTGCCCACACCAAGAATGGTTAATGAAGCAAGTAATTATGGTTCAGTATGTCCCCTTCCACTGGGCTGAAGTCTCCTTGCAGGGACTGGGTTCCACTCATCTTTGAAACCCAGTGCCTAGTCCATACTCTACAACTTTTGCTCAACAAATGAAGTGAATCATATGCTAGATCTAGAAACTTTTCACGGATAGCTCAACTTTTCTTTGGAACAACATTTCTGTCCACAGTTGACCCAAAAATAATTTTGACCCAGGTCAAATTCCAAATCCAAAGGTATTCTGTAAAACACTCAATGCTCTGGGTCGTCCTTAATAAATGATCACTTCTTAAGAGGAAAGGTTCAATAGCCCCAAATTACTGGTATCATTATGTAATTATTTAGTAGCTACTTTTAAGACACTTGGCCAATGGTACCCAAATAAAAAAGTTTTAAGCCTTAGTCTAGGGTTTACAACTCTGGGTAAGTCTAATTCATAAGACCTTTTACAGGTCTCCCTGATTAATATTAAAATAGTAGCACAACTTGGAGCCTTTTAATAAGCCTGGAGGGTACCGTGTACCCCTGCAGCATGCTGCAGTTCCCCAGTGTGCCGAGATGCACAGTTGGATAATCCCTATCCCTTAGGCATATAGGATGTACATAAACCTAAAAATATTAAAGAGAAAACATACTGTTATTACTGTATATGAGCTAGAAGATAACATAAAGTAGCATTAGGCAATGAGGAGGTAGTAGGTGTTGCTGAGGAGCTAAGATGTTTCTTTAAATCAATTACCAAACGCTCCCAGTATTCACATATAGGCCAGTTCCAGACCACTTCTTTATTGTACACTCCCTACTGAAATTATCTGTTCTGAGAGGGAGTGTGGAGTGGGGAAGATACAGAGGAAGAAAAATAAGCAGAGAACATAAACCAAAAGGTGAAAAACTAAAAGGAAGCTGATCCTCTGGGAAGATTCAATAACTTTTATTTTTACAAATAAGGAAGCCCAAAATAGAATATCATCTTCAGGAAAAAAATTTACCTTGGATTGACTCTATTATATCCTTCATAATGTAAGTACCTATCATAATGTGATTTTGAATACCTCCTTCCCTTTTATTTTCAATAAAAAAAAATTAAGGAAAACATTAAAAATAAATAAATAAAAGGAAGGAATGAAAGCAAAGCAGAAGCCAGCAACAAATGTTCTCCATATTAAGGTAGAGGTCAACGGCCCAGTGAAAAATATTTCCTTTGTTCAGAGAAACAAGCAAGTTTGCAAAAGCGCTGTTCTGCGGTCATCTCTGGAGCCCCAGAGACTTCTCCAAGTTGGAAGCAATCTGGCCTCCGCTTCCGTTATTGAGCTTTTTTAGCAGCTTTGGCTTAGATGCCTTCTAGAATATTTTTCTTGGAATTAACTGATGCAGCCTCTCACAATAAGACTTCCGTAAACTAAGCATTTACTTTATTAAGCAAGATGGAATGGGGTGAGGGAACCCTTATTTATTTTCCTCAGATATAAGTATTTCCTCATCTAACTTTCTACAGATTCAGCAAGTCACTAAACAATTCATTCAATCAATGTTGTCAATACAGATATATAGGAAGCAGTGCTTGTGCAAGTTACGTTAAGTTCACTATTACTTAGCCATTGAAAAAAAACCTAAAACCAAAAGAGTAACTCTAAAATGTGATAAAACCAATGAAAATTTATAGTATCAAATTACATAATAATGGCATTAAAATTCAGATTGACATGTAATTTCTACCTTAAGTTTTGCATAGCAATTCTGTAGATGGTCCATATCACTTCCCAGTTTCAGATTTTGAGTTTCCACATTTTCCTGAGCTAGAAGGTTCTTCCGCTGAAGTATAAGTAGCTCATTCATACAATTTAAAACAGCAACTATATTTAATTCTCTCTTTGTCTCTTTACCTTTGGATTCTTCATATAATGAAGGAAAACCAAAAGTAGTCAATTCCTGGTGGGAGAAAACATTTTTCTCAAAGTTAGTCACCAGACAACTGTGTAAAGAAAACAGTAAATATCAAAGGACACAGAATTGAAAGAACTGGGTTCTTTTTGCCTCTGCTCTGCAATCACTTATCAAACAAGGCACTCAGGTTTCTACCTCAGTAAAATAGGGACAGACTCAGTGGGGAAGCCCCAGGGTAATGGGAGGCCACCCAACTCCAGAAAATAGCAATGACCTTGTATCCACATGGAGGCTCACCAGAGATCACTACAATCTGATACAAGTCCTAGCCCATACACAATATACTTGTAATGACAAGTGTTCTCATAACTTGAATATAATATGTTCAACTACTGACCATGATTTATACTCTTGCTGCTTACAAAAAAAAAAAATGTTACCTGATCAAGATATGAAATACTTTGTTCAATATTCTCTTCTGTGCAGAAGGCACTGAAAAAACTGTGCACATTTTTTGACAAAGGTATTGAAGAACATAGCACTTGTTGTGAGTATAAACTTGATGGAGACATCTTTGTTTCTGAGGTATATTGAGAGATAGTTTTGCTTTCTGAAAGAATTAATGAGGCATTTATGTGAATAGTTTATAAAATGAATGCAATGTTAATAACATAATCTCCATTAGCAAAAGATTTTGAAATATATAAACAGTTTTAAGTATTTTCAAATTAGGGCAAAGTTGTTTTTTGTATGAAGACTATATGCTTTTTTCCAAAAAGATACAACTATCAAGTGATGCTCGGACTAGGCATGTTAAGCTACAATTTACTATTTTATAGTACTTTGGATTTATAAAACTAACAGACAAAAATCGCTTGTCTGTACACTCCAAGTTTATTTAATTGAAGGAATATATCAAAAAATGCATTAAAGTAGCCAATTAATTATTTCAAATACATAAAAATTTCTTCAAAAATATTAACAACCAAGTAATTTGTCATCCATCCACAACATGTAACCCCACTAAACATGGCATGATTCTTAGCTCTCCTGAATAATTTTACTAAAGATGGAAATTGGGCATTTTACAATTATTTGTCTCTCTTATTACTGTAATTATTTTACAGTTTCATTGAACAACATTCCCTTTACAATGGCTGCTTTAGCTTACAGTATTTTAAACCCAGTTACCTGAAGACAGACGTGGATCCGTAACGGTCATCCAGTCTCCCATAGCAGTTGCCGGAGCCAGGACACCAGGGGAGCCAGTTCAGCAGGGAAACATTTAGTTCAGCTGCTGTCACTCTTCTATGTAGGCATCTCCTTAAAAAAGCAAATCACAGAATACAGCATCTAGTTAATAATGGAATGCAAATATAAAACCAATAGGTAAAAATTAGTCCTATGTGCTTCAAAACAGAAGGATTTTCCATTATTTGCTCTCATGTACACATATAGAACATGGCAGAAATGGGTAATTGCTGTGTGTAAGGATCAAGGTTAAATTCTCCAGTTATACTGAGGTGTTCGCATTACTTCATGTACAGAGTACAAGGCAAATACATGATTTAACTCACAATGGAATCCAAAACACATCATTTACTATGTAATAAGTGGTCTATATAATATCCTTTAAAATAAAGTGTAATTATTTATATAGGTAAGAAGATGAAAAGTTCTTGGCCAGCATTCCATTTTCTGTTTTTATAAACTATATCAGCAAAACTTTTCTTGTTAATTACAACTCCCAATGTTGACACAGATGTAGAGAAATGAATACTTCCATACATCATTCTCCAGAAAGATTATCAACTTATACTACTACCAAGCAATATGACAATATGTACCAACATTCTTAAAAATTAAAGTATATTTTAATCCAGAAATTCCATTTCTAAAACTTTATCTGAATAAAATAATGATTTATACAAAGATTCATCTACTATTCTTTACAGTATCAAAAAACAGGAATAGCTTATCTGTCCCACAGTAGGGGATTATTTACATGAATGATACATTTACTCAATAGGACACTGTGCAACCTTTAAACATAATCAAGTATTAGGTTGGCCAAAAAGTCCGTATGTTTTTTTTCCCATAAAATAAAAGATACTTTCATTTTCACCAATAACTACTGATTTGGATATTCTGAATATATCAGCTATACCACATGGTATAATGTTGACTATTTTCAATTAATGTCTCAATTTGATCACTATCAACTCCCACTAATCTTTCTGATAGTGGAGCATCGTTCTGCAAGAAATCTCCAGCATAAAACTTTGCAAATCGCTTTTGACAAGCTCAATCAGTCACAGCACGTTCTCTATATACTGCACAAATATATTTTTCTTGTTGCGTTTCAGTTGCCTTTTTACCTTTCTTGAAATTATAAAGCATAATGAAAATGTTGCATATTTTCTTCCATCTTCAATATTAAAATGGCTACACAAAAATTCACCAACTTTTGATAAGTTTTTTAAAGCATGCTGATATGAAAGCTGTCCCAATACATCAAACAAAATTGTTTTTGAATGAAGTTAAAAAGATAAAAAGCACTACAGAAAAAGCAAACAAACTTTTTGACCATGCCAATAGAATTAGGGTGGCTAACAAACACATAAAAGACAAGAAATGCATTATAAGTGAAATAGACTTAGAAACAAATTACGTTTTTAGCCTGCCATTCATGTTTCCATTTTTCACAGAAATAATTGAATAAATATTTTCTCCGTCATAAAAAAATGCAATGAAACTATAAACGGCAACTGGCACTTGATCTCAAGGTCAGGGACAGAAGGAGGAGAGGTAAGACTGGAGACACATTGAGAACACACGCCAAATCTCTGGACAGCTGCTTCTTAGCTACAACAAACTATGCCCAAACAGAAAGTAGGCCCGGTGTTGCTACATCTTTCCATTTCTTAAGAGGTGTTAGACTTCTGGATTTTTGTGTGAAACCTCCTAATTTTTAAAGTTAGAAACCAATTAAAAAGATTAACTATGCAAGTTATCCTATGGAAAGAGAGTGGCTGGGAGAGGGAGTAAGAGCGAGCCTTCTATATCTTGGTTGAAAGGTGGTTCTATAGGTATACACATTAGTACAATTGTACACTTAAGATTTGTACATCTGACTAGGTATAAGTTATACCTCAAACAATACTTTTTAATAGGCCAGATATGGACTGTAGATCAAGAGTTCCCAACCTTTTTTCTGAATATATAAGTCTCTGTGGAAATAGTCACAATACAATGTTAAAGTGAGATGAAAATTCTCATTCATCCAATACATTTTTAATTGTGCTACTACATGCCCAGTGCACTATTCTAGGCACAGGGGAGGACCTGCTCTCAACAAGTGCACATCCCATTGGGGACAGAAACAGCTAAGAAAGAAGTAACTTAAATTACATTAACATACACCAGGGGGCTAGTAAGAACTATAAAGAAGATAAAACACAACAACGTGAGAGCAATTTGGGATGAGGGTATCTAGATTAGTGAAGAAAGGCAGCATTGAGATGCTGACACTTGAACTGAGACCTAATAATAAGGGTTAGCTACAGGATGATCAGTGACCAGAACAGCCCTGGCAGAGGAAACAGTAGGTACAAGGATCCATGATGGAAATGAGCTTGGTAAGTATGAAAAACACAAAGGTCAGTAAGTCTGAGGCACAGTGAGCAAAGACGGTAGGCAGTTGGACTTTCTCTAAATTGCAATAAAACGCTACTGAAGCAGTTTTGGCAGGAAAACAGCATGATCTCCTTTATTACCCTACCCTTGAAGGTAGGTGAGCAATAGTTGAGGCAGAAAGAAACCAAGCTACTACAATAATTCAGACAAGGCCAGTATTACTCTGAAGTTCTAACAGTGGGAGCAGTGGTCTGAAGACAGATACGTCAGGACTTGTAGATGGATTAAAATATGGGTAGAAGAGAAATCGCAGGTGATTCCTAGGTCACATAGCAGCATACTATTTATACTAATGCAAATGATGTTATGTGTACATTACACCCAAATGGTTAAGCACTGGAAAATGGCTAGGTGTTATCCGACTGAAGAGGAGCCTTGAAGCGGTTGAGCCACAGCAAGAAACCCTTCCCTCAGCAGGTGGGGATCTGCAGGCGGCATCGTTCCTGGGACCATCCTGATCATGCTCACTCGCAGGTAAGAGGCTGGGTTTCCTGAAGCAGCTGAGCAGTGGCCTGCTACTTCTGACAGAACCTCTGTCCCTTAATCGAATTCCTCTGCATAGAACACACCAGAAGTTTGTCATCACCACCTCCACCAAAATTGAAACCAGTGTGTGAAAATCCCCAAATATCTCATGGGTGCTTACTTCAAGAAGCAGCAGCTGCACAAGCCCAGACACCAGGAGAGAGCGAGCGACAACAGAAAGAAAGAAATATGAGATTATAGAACAGCGCAAGGTTGATCAGAAAGACATATGCTTGCAAATTCTGCCAAAAATCAAAGCTGTCCCTCAGCTCCAGGGCTACCCACCCAGCCCATTCTGTTGGCTCTCACTAATGGGCTTTATCCTCACCAACCAGCATTCTAAATTTCTTACAAAGAACCTAATTAAATAATCTTTTTAAAAACAATTGTCTGCCCTGGCTGGTAGCACAGTGGATAAGACTCTGGCCTGCTAACCCAAAGGTCACAGGTTCGATTCCCCAGCCAGGGCACATAACCAGGTTGCAAACCAGGTCTCCAGTCAGGTCTGTGGCTGGAGGCAGTTGAAACGCAACCATACATTGATATCTCTCTCCGTCTCAGCCTCTCTCCCTTCCCCTCTTTCTAAAAATAATGAAATAAAATCTTTTAATAAATAAATAAATAAATAAATAAATAAAAACAATGGTCTATTCAGAGAGACAGTTTTGCTCCTTACTGGTGGATAACACATACACAGGCATCTAATACACGCCCTTGTCCCAAATATTCCTTAACACACTTCAGTAGTCTTTGTAAGAGAAAATCTTACTAATTGCAGAATTACAATCATTTCTGAAAAAAATGTTGTCTTGCTATTTTTGAAGACCTACCTTGGCTTCCCTCTGTGTTGCTATGGTTCCCAAATTACCCATGCCATATACCAGGTGTAAAATAAACAAGGGCACTCTGGTTTGTTCAGGGTAAAATGATTTTGCACAACATAACAATTATCTAGAAGCATTTTCGAAGTTAGAATCCTGATAGAAAATTGGGAAGCAGTGACACATGTAAAGTTAATATAGTTGCACTCTTTCTAAAAGAAAATGAAGATTTTACTAAATGTCATAAATCTATCATTTACATGTCAAAGAATTTTCTTTCATATATATTTATCTATATTATAGACAGAAAACTTAAGCTCAGGAAACAACATTACCTGACCTTTTTTCATTGTTTATTCTATTACATCTGTCCCAATTATTTTTGCCCTTTTGTTTTCCTCTACCCAGCCCACCCCTCTTGCCCAGTCAATCTGTCATTCATAGATGTTGACTAGTCCCTTCCTCTTCCTTCCATCACCTCCCAACCCCCATAGCTATCAATCTGTTCCATGTTTCCATGTCTCTGGTTCTATTTTTCTCATTAGTTTATTTTGCTATTTAGATTCCAGTTATAAGTGAAATCACGGTATTTGTCTTTAGCTGACTGGCTTATTTCACTTAGCATAACAGTCTCTAGTTCCATCCATGCTGATGCTAAAGGTAGTTCCTTCTTTCCGCTGCATAGTATTCCATGGTGTAAATGTACCAGAGTTTTTTAATCTGCTAGTCTCTAATTGGTTGTGAAGTTTGGGCAGAAATGTCAGTCAGTCTTCAAAATTGTGCTTTATATTTTGTCACCAATTCAACCTTTCAACACTATACATTCAAATCTATCTTTAAAGTAGAATATAATTTAAGATTTTCATCATTTCTTTAAAAGACCGAGTTCTCAGAATTTATTCCATCCAAAGCATACCATTTTAAAGAAACTTATCTGCTACTTAAAATTCAGACACATTTATAACTTTCTCTGCTGTGCCACAAACCACAGACTCTCATTTATATACATTTCACTTTGAAACAGCATGAAAGCAATTCCCAGAATTGAGGTCAATTGCACAGAATGTTTAATAAGGATAGAATAACTCAGTTTAACGTTTTCTGTAGTAAAATATCAACAGAGCATTCAAAGTAACTTTATAGGTCTTTAGCAAAGCAACTTTATAGATCTTTAGTGGTTCAGGTTAATTATATCTGATTTTATCCCCAACAGAAAAATTTCTTGACTGGTTCTTCCTCTTTCTTATACTCAAACACTCAGGAGTTCTCCATATGTATCAACCACTTGTAGGATTTTGGAACAGGCAGTCTCAAAGATGGTCTTCAATTATTCCTGCATTCCAACATATGTATATAGTATACCTTTGGGTTATTCTGCTCCTTAAGTGTGGGGTGGATTTAGTGACTAGCTCCTAACAAATAGAATACACCAGAACTGATTGGATTTCACTTCCAGTTTAGGTTATAAAAAGACTGTGGGTTCTGCTTGGGGTGAGTTCTCCCTCACTGCCCCTGGATCCTTTTTTTCTGAGGAACATAAGCTATCACGTAATGAGCAGCCCCATGAAATACCAATGTGGCAAGGAACGGATGCCTCTAGTTAACAGCCAGTGAGACTCGGTCCTGCTGAGAGCCATGAGTGAGTTTGGAAGCAGATCCTCCTCCAGTCAAGCCTTGAGATGACTGGGCCCTGACCGATACCTTGAAAGCAGCCGACTGAGGGGCCCTGAACCAGCCACCCAGCTAAGCCAAGCCCAGGTTCCCGAGCAGCAGAAATCAGGAGATAAATGTTACTGTTTTAAGCTTCTAGATTTTAGAGTAATTTGTTACTCAGCAATCAATAAGAGTTTTAAAATATATATACAGGGTAGGCAAAAGTAGGTTTGCAGTTGGGAGCATATGAAACAATTTATTCTTGTATTATTATGTATTGTATTATTTTACATATAAACAACTATAAACCTACTTCTGCCCACCCCTGTATACATTCCTCAATTTCTTCCCCAATTTACACGTCTCTTACTGAAACATAACTAAAGTGATACCACAGACAGAGAGTTCAGCGGAAACGTAAGTAGTATCATGATTACAAGATATCCTTCAAACTGTACACTATCTTAAGTGTTCTTTTCAAGTTCACTTGAAATTCAAACTTGAGAAAGCACAATTGCCTCCCTAATCAAAATTCTAAAACAAACTTCAATCAAGTGACAGAAAATAGCAGTTTTTCATGACATAGGGATACAGTTAAGATTCTATCGTTTAGGCTTTTAAATATTGCTCAGGATTTTTCAGATAGATGACTACAAAGTTTTTGTTCAAATCACACCAAGTTAGAGCTGCCAAATTGTTGGGTTAAGGAAATGAAATTGTTAAAATTAAGTCTTTAAACATTAGTCCTATCTTACAAATTCAGTCATAACACTTGAGAATTTAGTTATGAGCAGATTTTAATAATGTTATTACTCTCAAAAACCAAATTAAGATTATTTAAAAAATTAATACCACTTTCTACTATAATTTTATTCCAAAGGAGACAAGATATATAGTTTGTAAGTCCATTACAAATGCCTCTGCTATTGTAAACAAAATCCCAATTCAGACCTGTGTATCAGAATAGAAACAAAATTAAAATTCAACCTCTAGAAAATCTGTTTTACAAATATAAAATCTAAATGATTTCACTTGAATGATATAATTTAATAGTATAGGTATTTCCCACAGAAATAAATTCTTCAAAAATTAAATTTTAATATATGTCTGAAAGGCAATAATTCAAAATCTACCTCCTTGCTGAATCTGTGCTATGAAAATGTACAGTTGGAAAGTCCTGTGCAAACCAAGCCTCATGGGGCTGCGACAGACAGACTGGGGCCCTACATATCCTGAATAAGTCTCTCTGAGCCAGTTTCCTCACCTGGAAAGCAGGTGATACTGTCTACTTTGCAGGGGGGTTGTGGGTATATAATGAGATAATAGGGATAAAACTAAGTGGAATGTACCTAGTACATAGGGGACAGATAACAAACACATGCTAGGTGCCATTCTAAATGCTCTGTAACATTACGAGGTCAATCCTCACAACCCCAGTCTGCATTACGTTATTTCCTTTTTATAGAAGAAGAATATTGAGGCCCAAGGTCCTGGAACTGGGGTGCATTCCCCATCCCAGACTCCAGAGCCCATTCTCTTAACTGTCATGTGTTGCGGCTTCAGTAGACTCAAGGCTAAGGAAGCAGTGTCTCCTATGGCTGCTCATTAAATCAAATCTCCCAAGTGGACAAAGACTGCACAGAATAGTGTGAAGATACAAATCACAGTACAATATTTCAGGTATATCCCTTTGGTTGAGGAATACAATCTCAGTGAAACTCCAAGCGAGAATTTGCCATTAGAGAGCTACATTACAGAGTAGAATGCTACATTACATGCCTTATACACCTACACCCCTAAACCAATTATTGCTGCAGTATGAGAAACAGCATGCTTTAAAGACTAAAAGCACAGCATCCAAAGTCAGACCATCTGGTATCAAACCCCAGTTCCAGCACTTAGAAGGTAAGTGGCCCTGAACAGAAATCTCTGTGACTTTGGTGTCTTAGCTGCAAAAGGAGAGAGTAAAAACTCTTTACCTCAAAGGATTATAATTTGGTTAAATAATAAAGTTAGATGCAAAATTTAATAATTTATCAAATACAGCCCTGGCTGGTGGTGGCTCAGTGGATAAGGTGCTGGCCTGCGAACCCAAAGGTCACTGGTTCAATTCCCAGCCAGGGCATGTAACAAGGTTGCAAGCCAGGTCTCCGGCCAGGTCCTTAGCTGGAGGCAGGTGAAAGGCAACCACACATTGATGTCTCTCTCCCTCTATGCCTCTCTACCTTCCCCTCTCTCTGGAAATAATAAATAAAATCTTTAAAAAATAATAATAATTTATCAAATACAGCTTTATGCACGTCAAGGGTCTTGGGTACATGGTAAGTGCTTGAAAATGTCAGCCCTTATTAGGTATTTTACCATTTGGAAAGAGTTCCATGATATTTTGTTAAGTAATTTTTTCAAAACTTACTCAGAACAGTGAAAACGTAACCTCACTTGGTCTTCAAAAAATTATATATGAGTAATCCATGTACAGGTATAAATTCTGCTCTATAAAGACAGAAGAACAGGAAAAACTGGAAGACAAGGGCAACCTGAAAGTAGAAAAGAGAAGGGCAAAGGCGGGACTTTCATCCCTTTCTTCATGCACTTTCACATACATAAAGCATTATGAATAATCTTTACTTTTTTGCGTCTTCCATATTTTCTGTAAGTGAACATATTTTCATATAATAAGCAAAAAATCCATGTTTTTAAAAAGAAATCAGTAATAAGCAGAGGCAATAGGGATGAACAGCACCATTCTCAGATACCAAATCTAATTGCAGAATAGTATGAGCAATAAAAATATATATGCACTTTATTTCCAGATTAATCAGCTAATTACACTGCTTCAAGAAAGCAGCTCATGAAGTCATATAGGTATGTACTTAAGAGTCTATGTCACACCATCTGGTATTTCATTACAGACTGACTTTTTATTGCTAATGTTTTCATCTTTTTGGTCATAACTCTCTAATTAAACTTGGTTTTCTTCCAGGCCCTGGCACTTCCGGGAAGCTGCATAGGGCACTAAAAGACCACCGGGATGAGTGGCAGGGACAGACTGCAGTTCTCAGTGCCACTTCCATCATTCTACTGAGCAACCTTGAGCCAGTCACAATTTCTTTGGCTTTCAGTTTCCACATCTGTAAAATTAGGAGGTCAAACTAGATGACCTTTACAGGATTTTCAGTTCTATCATCTATCATTTATGATTTTTACATTTCTCATGGAACTTAAAATGAAATCAAGTATAGCTATTTATATCAAACTCTCTTCACATTTTTATAACAGAATGTGCACACACTGTCTTCACAACCACATGTTTAACAAATGAGATTCTACTGAATTTTAACAATAAAAACAAAATTTATTATGCATAAACAAGTTACTTGGAACAAGAAAGTTAAAGCATATAAAAACATACCAATTCATTCAATCTCAAAAATAACTCAAATAGTTATTTTCCCCCCACTACAGATGAGGAACCTGAGACCCAGAGAGTTTTCTTGCCCAAGGTAGCACAGCTAAATGTGACAGAGCCAAGATTCAAACCGCAGTAGCCCAGCACATTTAGTTATCACACCTCCCTGGCTTTAACACAGAAGAGGAGGGGATACACAGTATGTGATGTGCTTTTCCAAACTGAGCATACACACACAGGTACTCGCCTCTCTACCACCTCACCTTGAGAGAAAATTACAGAGTAACTGTTACAATAGTTACTAGAATGTGAACTGTATAAAAAGCATGCAAAATATTACGTTCAAATAAGCAATACAAAAAAAAAAAAAAAAGTTTTAAGAAATCTACTGAATACAGAACCCAAATTGCCAGGCTTTCTCCAAACTACCATTCCCTTCTCTGCGCTTCCAGACACTTTGCTTTAGCCCTATTGCAATGCAGATCTAACGGTAATGGAACCCCTTGCTCCACCTAAACTGAGTTTCTGGTCAGCAGGCCTGTCCTCATCCTATTTGATATATCACAGTTGACCCACAGTAGGAACCCCATAGTTTGCTGAATAAATGCCAACAAAGATCAATGACATATTAGTGTAAAGCATGCTATTATAATACTATGATAAACACGACACAACCCTTCAGCCATGCTGCAACTTAGAAGGGCTTTCAGCCAGATCTTGACTGGTGCCAGCTTACAGAAGCAGAAAGGTGATTTATTGTATGAATCAAGAGTGTAACAATTTACAGACAGCTTACCAATTTCAAATTCTTCCAGTGCAGGGGTAGGAACAGCAGCAATCATATCCTTACATGAAGATTACTAAGAAAATGAACCAAAAAAAAAAAAAGCTACCTATCTTTGTAAAGTTGCAAGTCAGCTAAGAAATCCAAGAAGTCCAAATTAAATGAAAAACAATTACCATCTTTTGGTATTTCATTCCTAAAATAAGTAATAGGCAACAAACTAAACATTATTCATGCATCTGTTCTGTAATAATGCAGTCATCTGTCTAATATTTTTTTTTTTCAATATTTAGTCCAAATTCAATCACTGGTTACAATTCTCAGATTTGTGGTTCCAGGATTAGCAGCATTAACGGCACCTAGGAACTTACTAAAAGTGCAAATTCTCAAGCCGCACTTCAGATCTACGGACTCAGAAACTCAAGGGGTGGAACCCAGAAACAGGTCCTCCACGTGATGCTGATGCACAAAGTTTGAGAACATGACTTGAGTCTATAAAATTGGTTCGGTATAAGTTAGTGGTCTATTTATGCAGTTAAGGTTACAGAATGCCAAAAAAGGTATTCTTTTAGAAAGGTGATAAAGAATGGATACCAAAATGTAAAGGTGTTTCAAAGTAGTAAGTCAAGGTTGAAAACAACGGTCCTAGGGAATACCTGGCTAAGGCTTATATAACACTGGAGGGTGGGAAGGACCTTTGAAAAACAAATATATGACAGTTGAAATTCATGTATCCTTTCCACCTAATTCTACAACCTAGCCAGTCCACTTCTAGGCCTAAATGCAAGAAAAACCCCTGCATGTGTAGGCCAGGAGGTGTGAACATAAGCACCATCCCTCCTCACATTAGCAACCCTCACACCCATCAACAGGAAAATGCACACGCTGTGGCACTTCCGCAAAATGGAACGTCAGGCAGCCATCAGAAAACTTCAGTAACATACAATATACAGGAACCTCAGCAATATAATTTTAAGTGGGTGAATATCAGCATAATAAAGTGAGAAAGTCTCAAAAGATAGGGTATGTAACATATAGTTTCTAGTTGGTAAGTATGTATGAAAAGCTTAAAAGATCTATTAAAACGATATTCCAAAAGGTACCAAGGAAACAATGACTGCAGGATTCAGTAAACAGTTGCAACAGGTGAGAGAAGAGAAGGAAAAAGCGGTGGAGGGGCCCACATGGTTATTCAGAGGTTATTGTCAAGGTCTTTGCTTTTTGTTAGGCGGAACAATGATGAGATTGCATCATGAGCCAAGGATTGTAACTAATCTGACTTTTGTACGAAAAGTCTTTAAAAATATTTTCTAAATATATACAGTTCCTCAACTATCTCAAACAACTCTAAATTACACCCAGTCTGGCTATGGGATACCAAGAGCCCTAGGTCCTAAGCCTTGACTACATTGGAGGTTAAATGGTTTTGGATCACAAAACAAATCCAATGACCCTCCCTCTTTAAAAGTTATTATATTAAAACAGGCAGTTTGGGCTAGCTTCAGAGGATACACAAAGCATCCACAAATTTGCAAAAAATCCACGGGCAGGAAGTTCAGAACTCCTGTAATAGTTAACTGTGTGGAACTATAGGAGAGAACTACCACCTCTCCGAGCCTCTAGTGTGGCCAGATGTGTCTCATCAGCTGTGTCATTTATCCCTAAGATGGCGTAGTAAGAAGTAGATATCATTTATCCCTAAAACGGCCTAGTAAGAAGTAGGTATCACACTATTGAATTTGTAGAAGAATCTGAAGTGCAAAGAGATTAGTTAACTTACCCAATTACAAACTGGGAAGGCAGGTATAAAAGCTCAACTATTTAATGCGACAGGGGGGTGGGGGTAAGAATAAAAACCAGCTATCAATGATTCCAAAGCCTCACAGACCTTGGCCTCCTCTTGACACTCAGCAAGTATCCAGAGCAAGTCATATAAATTCTCTGAGTCCATCTCCTTGTTAAAAACAACACAGCTGAGGATGTTTTTTATTTATTAATGATTTCTAAAATGTTTTCTTACTTTCATATGCTAGATCCTATGTAGCATATTTCTAAAACTTGGGAGACAGAATAGAAAAGAATAATGGTGAAGGTGCCATTTGTAGCTGGGAAAGCACAGCAACCAGATCACAATCAAGTGACAAGAGACGGGCTAACCCAAGACTGGGACCTTTTATAACTACTGACTCTCAGGTAAAAAGTATATGCGACGGCTGGTACTCATCTTGGCTACAGTATTTATCCACTGGCCACTCACACTCTGTATATGATTTTAAAATCTTATGTAGAGCTACAACTCTTTTAGAACAATATTCTTCTAACAGTCTCCTCCCATCTTAATGTTTCCAAAACGGCCTCCATTTTCAGCAGTCCCGGCACAAAAATATTATAGCAAACTGGCAGCTGATGATCAGGAACTGGCTGGCTGACGTAGCCAGGAACAATGAGGATAGCGAAGGACAGATAAATACTTCCAGAGATGAACTAATAAACATGGTGTTACAAAGTATACAAAGGGCAGGCATTTATTCTTCATGCAAAAATTTGTCTCTGGTACTAGACAGAAAATACTATCACTTAGAGGAAGGGAACAGGGGAGTAGGGTTACTAAGACTGGGTTTGGTTAAGTGTAGAGATAATGAGCTCAGTGTAGAACTCACTGGGGTTAGAGAGGCCTTCGGGAGACATTCAAACAGGGATAAACTCTGGTGCCTCAAGGTTAAAAGGCATCAAGGCAGATGCAGCATGTATGTGGTGGTTGCACCCATATAGAAAAAAGGGAAACAGAAAGAGCCCCTAAAAAACCATCAACACCCTGGCAGGTGGCTCAGTGGATTCGTGCCAGCCTGTGAACCCAAAAGTTCGATTCCCAACCAGGGCACATAACCAGGTTGCAAGCCAGGTCTCCAGCCAGCTCTGTAGCTGGAGGCAGGTGAAAGGCAACTTTACATTTATGTTTCTTTCCCTTTCTTCCTCCCTCCCTTCCCTTCTCTATAGAAATGAATAAAAGTCTTAAAAACAAACCAAAAAACCCCCCAATCCCCATCAATATATAAGAGGTGAGTAAAGGTGACCTAGATGTGAGATAAACAATGATGTGGACAGGCTTTAGGAAAGCCAAGGGTAAATTACATTTTAAAGTGGACAGTGTAATGAGCAGCAACAAATGCTATAGAAAGGCAAGATCTAAACAGAAAAATACAGTGAATTTGGTAATCAGTGAGGGGTAAAAACGGAAACTGGATTTCAGAAAAGTGATCAGCAAATAAGAAAAGGAGAAAATAAACAAAACTTAATTTAACAGAATGTATTTGGCTTCTTTGAACGTAGCCTTTATCAGATATTCATGGATGGATGCACTAGTGACCAAAAAAAAAAAAAAAAAGAAAAGAAATCCTCTCCTTAAGCTAATCCTTATTCAATTATAGCATTCTATATCAAACAGAAATATTAAGCATTCAGTAAATGTAAGCTATTTTTCCAGGCACTGTTCTGGATCCTAACATATTTTCTTATTTAATCATCACAGCCTTATGAAATAGGTATTTTCCCTAATGTACAAATGAGACAGTCAAGACACAAGAGAAGATAAGGGCAACTCGTAACTGGTTCAAGGTCCTGTAGCCAAGTAGTATGGTGGTCATACCAAAAACTTCACTGAAAGAGTTAAGAAAGGAGAGAAGGCAGTGTATGAAGTAAGGGTTAATAGATGAGAACTGTAGATGTTATTAAGGCTGCACATACTGTTAAACTGGTTGAGTTTAATTTCTATTTAAGATCTATTTTTAATTTGAATTTCTGTCTTCTCTCATTTCCTAATCCTACATTGCTAGGACCTGGCATTTTTAGGCCTCTTATGACACCCAGATTCTGTACTGCATTATAACTGTGTTCTCTCTCCTATTGAATGGCAAATTGCTTAAAAATTGGGCTGATTTATCCTTGTACCTCTATTCCCCTACCTTATTGGAAGATACCAGACTAATAGTGGTGATCATTTCACAAAATATACAAATATATCTCAATTTAAAAACACACGCAGCAGACTGAACGATCCTATGTGAACAACTATTGCTCTTGTTGTGCTTTAAAAAAATACAAAAAACAAAAAAGGTAGTCAATAAAGACTGCTTAGATGAATAAACACTTTTTACTTTTTAAAATTTTCTGAGGAATTCAATAAAATATTTTTAAAGTTTTCCATTGCTATGTAGGGCTGGTATCTCTCAAATATTACTTAAGACAGTCTATGATTAGAACACTTTTGGATCAAATTACTGGTTTTGGAAATACATCTAAAGTAAAAATCAACTATAATATAACTCCCTATATAAAACCTTTTAGATTTCTTATCACCAACTGTCAAAGGTCATATCGCTATTTTCCAAGCTTATCACTAACCCCACCCCACCTGACCCTAACTACCAAACCACCTGTACCTCCCCAATGAAACACTCCATTATGCCATTATGTGTTCAACAGGTGAGCGACACCACCACCTCCTCCCCCATGTCAGGACACAGATGAAACTCTCTTTTCTAAAGCCTTCCCATGTTTGCATTTTTTATTTTCTATTTTTGCTTCCTCCCTTACTATACTGTAAATTTCCTAAAACAAACGCACAAGGCAAAGCTCGTCATTTTCATGCTCAGGTCTGACAAGTAGAAGGCTCAGTAAGTATTTAATAAATATTTATTAAAAGAATCAATTATTAAAGCATAATGTACTTCTGCTGGTACTATGTCAAAAGGAAAAATTTAAGGTAGTTTTCCATTATCAATAATAAATGGCACACTTTTCTATTCTATCTCAATCCATAAACTTGCAAATTCAAATAATTTGTACCTTCATTAGCAGCTAATCATAATCACCATCGCTAAAGACACAAAACAGACCCATAGAGTACTGAAACCTATCTGTGACCTGACCAAATTAATAATAATAAGGCTTATATATTCGCTGACAAATGACATGGACAAACATCATTTCAAAAGCTTTGGAACTGTTCCAATTTAAGCATGGAAAATGAATTAAAATCAAACAGTTCTGAGGCAGTGTCTTTCTCATCTTTTTATCTCTAGGTGGATATTCCATAGATTATTGTCTCCTTTAATAAAACCTGTGTCATGACCAGCTTTGTCAAAGGGTAGCTATGTCAGGATTCTGGATAGCCCAATAATATCTGATTTTGTGTTAGCCTTGAGGCCTTTGGCAAGTCAGCTGAACAATTATTTTAGTTTTCTCATTACAGCCTCAGCATGCCTGGAACATAACATACTTTTTAACAAGTCTTGTCATAATGCACAATGTGTTTTGAGATCTTCACATTCCATCCTAGAATAACCAAGACCTTGCAGTTATCTTCAAGCTTGCTTCACTCATGTTACTTAATCTGAGGTCTTTATTATCTTCATTGTACACTCAGGGAAAAGAGAAAAGAAGGCTGAAAAGACCCAACAAGTCACTAAAACCACCTTAGTTTAGCAGTTTCTTCATCCTCTTTTCAAAAGAACCATTTTGAGAGACATCCACTGACAGAAGGTTGAATAGACTGTCAAGTATTTCCACCAAAATCAGTACTTTTACTTGTTTAGTTTGAATGAAGAACCAATGCTGCCTAGGCCTGCCAATGCTGCCTAGGCCTGTAGGATCAAGTAGGTCTGGATGGATTAAGTTTTGCTGACTGAATCCAAGTTTATAAATCTATCTTCTTCTAAACCTCAAGATAGGGTGACCTAAATTTTAATTGTAAAGGCATTTTTCTCTTTCTCCACATTTCACATTCTTTTCATATTTTATTTAGCCTCCTAAATGTTTTAAGTCATGCCCAATTTTTTCAGGTCAGGGTCAAGGCTGCCACAATGTTCTCCTACCTCAACAGTAAACCAATCAATCCCTCCTTAGTCATGAAGGATTTCAAGGCACCCATCACTCACAGCCAAATGCAGACCTAGACTCCAATCTCAATTGTTAGGGAACCCCCTCTCTTACACTTCCGAACTACCTTCGGAGGAGTGCCTCTTTTAATCCTCACCCCATTATGGAGTCCAAATTGGGAAATTGCAATTTGCTCAGATTAAGCACGCACTGTATCAGCGTTTCAAGTAATGATAACGAAGCAATCATAACTACGGACCCTGAAGTGGGGTAATAATCTAAAGATTCCTGTATCACAGGTGCTGAGAACAATTTCGCAGATTGTTTCCTGGGCCCCAGTGACTTGCGTAACTGGGCGATCAACATAGGCTCAAAATGGGGCAGGGAGCTCCTAATTCAGTTTACTGTCCTATACTATAAAATCCTACATGTAAATATCCTCACCCATGCCCGCCTCTTGGATGATGTAAGTTATTCCCCTAGACACTTAACTATCACCGGCGTTCTCTTCCCCTGCAGCGGCCACGGGACACCCAGTAACTCATTCTAACGACAACGCTCGCGGACCGCGTTCACAAATCCCGAACCCCGCACGGCCCGCAGCCTCCGCTGAGACACCGCAGCCCCAAATTGGCCATCCCCTCCTCCCCCAAGTCTCCGCTTCGCTCCTCATTCCAAGCCAGGCGCCACCCTCCCTCAACCCAGAAGGGGGTTTTAGGCTTCCCGGGCCAGAGCCCTCCCGTAGGGGCAGCACTGCGACTGCCAGCGGGCGCGGTCCTCCGACTGGCACCTACCTCCCACATCCACCTCTGGGTGCGGCCGGGGAGGTCAACGCTCCCCGGCCACCAACGGCCGCGCAGAGCCTCTCGTAGAGAAGCCAGGTGCCAACCCTCACCTCCGCGCCCAACCCCCCGCTCCCTGCCGGCACCCACCCCCGGCCGATCTGCTCCCGGGTCCCGCGGGTGCCGTCGCCCCTCCCTAAGCGGGCACGTCACTATCCCCGCCGCGGGGCTAGGCTCTCGCTCACCTTCACGTGCCCTGGGAGCTGCGGGAAACACCGCACGGCGTCCTAGTTAAGAACGCGCAGCCCCGAGGGCCCGTACGAGCGCGAGGGACGCAGCACCCCGGGCCGGCGGCCCCGCCTCCGCCTCCGGCTCCCGCCTTCAAGGTCCCCAGCCCTGCTCCGCTCCGCCCCTCGCGGCCACCTCCTGGCCTCCGCAGGTTCTCTAGGTTCCCACCCCGCCCCCGCGCCTACGGCGCCGCAGGCCTGGCCGCCTCCCATTGGCTCCGCTCGTTGCTAGGCAATGAACAACCGCGGCTTGCATTGGTCCGGTGGGGGCCCGGAGTCTCCTCCCCACCTCCCAAAACCCGTGTAAGAGAAAACCTTATCCCTAGAGCCAGGCGGGATGCTGGCGCAGCTGCGGCTGCGGCACCTGTTACGCCCTGTGGTTCACCCGGCCGGGCTCTGCTCCCCGCCCCGCTTCACCGTGGCAGGGCTCGGGGCCCCGTGGGGGCAGGGGGTCGTAGCTGCATTAAAGCCCGTGTTCTGGGCCCCAGAGGACCCCCAACACCCATACTGGGAGCAAAAGTGAAGGTCCCCTCAAGAGTCACGTGCGCATTAAAAGTGGAGACAGAAACCAAACAGCCGGCACCCAGAATTAGGTCAGGCCCAGGGGAAGGGAGTTTCAAGCGTCGGGAATCATGGATGCAAATAAGCCGAGCCAGAGAAAGTTACAAGGGAAACTAGGGCAAAGAAAATGACCTAGGCGGGAGACAACAGGAAGACTAAGGAACGGCACCTAAGATTTACAAGTTTATGCAGAAATGTCTTTCACCCACCCAGCAAAATATGTGAGAAGAAAATGTATCCCTACTGCTGCACTCATGGCCGGGGTAGGTCGGCTTCTCCCCCCATTCCTTGTTAGCCTAAAATTCTGGTTAACAGAGGCGGAAGAAAGGAAAGAAAATCAGATGGGGAAAGTATAGGCATATGAGTTGAGTTAGAAACACAAAGATGTACTTTGATGGAGCCTGTGTGAGAGAAAACAAGGGATTTATTTATTCAAGAGGGGGAAAACAAGTTTGCTACTTTAAGGAGGTTCCTGAGAACACTTTGAAACTATTACCAAAATAGTGAGACAAGAAAAAGAAACATTCACAATGAGGAATAAGGGAGAGGCGAGTGTCCTCCTCCTAATTTGCTCGCACATATCCCCAGTCTTGAATGAAAGATCGAGGCGAGGAAATAAGCATGCATCACAACTTCAGGACACAAGAAATCTTCCTGTTTGCCTTTGGCCTAAGCCAGGCCTGAGTGGGTGCTGTTAAAGCCTAGGGGAACGACAGTCCAATAACCCGTTAGGACCCATCAGTGATGAGGACATTAGTGCAGGGCTGCTGGAGCAGAAGAAACCAATTAGTACCAATAATTACCTCACTTCCCACTCCAGAGTACTGATTTGGGAGATGAGGGTGAAGTAACCTCTGCTGCAAAAAAGGGTTTTACAATTTTAACTGCCCGCCCCCAAAAGCCCACATTCCTTGCCATCTAAGGAAGCAACAGCTTAATGTGACAGTTTTTCTTTAAAATAACACTTAAGGCTTCATTTTGACTTCTCACAGTCAAAGCGAGAACTCACTCTTATGAGCTAGAGGAGTTGAGGTTGATGAATTAAATAGGCATCATCTAGAGCACCCTTGTATGGCCTAACCAGGCACAGAATCAGACTATAAGAAGGTTTGAGTCAGGCTGAGGTGGACTCTGGAATGTTCTGCTCTGCCATGAACCCCAAGGATGAATCAGACCTATCTGAATAAATCAACAGTTTTAAATCTTTTGCTCTTAGGACCCAATTTTCACTCTTAAAAATTATTGACACCCCCAAGGTGTCAATATTTACCACACTAGAAATTAAAACTAAGAAACCTAAAACTATTTAAAAACTAGTAAATAAGAATAAAACTTACATCCTAACATAAAAAACACATTTTAATGAAAACTATATTTTCAAAGAAGAGTGGCATTACTTTAAAATTCTGCAAATATCCTTCATGTCCAGCTTAATGGAAGGAAACTAGATTTTCATATCTGTTACATTCAATCTATTGCACTGTTTCAGGTAGCCTTTGTAAAACTGTATGTTCATAAGAGAATGGGAGTAAAAATTAGCATTTCAGTCTTATAATAAACATAGTTTGACTTTGTAGACATCCTGCCATAGTCTTAGGGATACCATTGGTCTAAAGCTGTCTTGGTATGCTGTACCCTTTGTCAATGACTGGTTTAGGAATTGAGCAGGTCGCCTAACTCTGGTGAGTACATAATGAGAAGTGTATGTATGTGTTTGGGCCAGGGAGAGGGGGCTTTAGGGAAGGTTTTATTTTTTTTTTACCTGTGAGAGCCTATAGGAAGTCTTTTTTCTTACTTCCTGTCCTGGCCACCCTCCAGTGAGCAAGACATGTTCAGAACTGTAGTAGCATATCCCAAAACAATGAGAGAAAAGGGGGAACAAAAAGGAAAGGCAAACCAGAACCCAGATGTTGTCACTAGCCTGCCTCTATATACCTCCAGGCTGCTCACATATCTATTGCTTAAGTCACTTTGGGTCAGGTATTCAATTTCTTGCAGCAAAGATGATCGTGACTGATATAGAACAAGATAAGGAATTTGGTATCAGCCTGAAAATAGCTTAAGGACACATTAAGCACAGGGCTAAAGGAATTGGGCTTGATAGAACTTTGCTATGGTAAGGAAAGATAAAGGGTAAAGGTGCAATCTGGAATATTTTTAAATGCTTTACTTTGGCTACTTGCCCCTTTTTTAGCAACATTAAGGGAGTATAACTATTAAATGTTGTTTTCTAAATCTTCCGCCACTACTACTCTATAGTCTATATCACAGTGATCAGAGTAATTTTTTTAAAATATAACTTACATCATGTCATTTCTCTGCTTTCCCCTCATTCATTGTTAAAACCAAAATTCTTACATGACTACAAGATTCTTATGATGAGACCTCTATCTCTTTACCTCTCTTACCTTGTGTTCTACAACTCTTCCTTTTTCAAGTAACAATTAGCCACCTCACTGTTCCTCAGCCTTGTCAGGCACATTAGTGCCACAGGACCTTTGAACTAGCCATTCTTTCTGAATGTCCTCCCTCTTAACATCTATACGTACCTTTCCCCTTCCTAATCTACCCAAAGTCACCTTCTTTGTGAGGCCCAACCTGACAACATTATTTAAAATTGAGATTCCCCTCTCCAGCCTTCCAAACCTTTTACCTCCCTCTAAAATAATCTTCAACCATAATACAACATCACTTATTTTATTTGTTTGTTCATTTATTTGGTCCATTTTCCCTTTACTAGAATGAAAGCACAACAAAGAGAGATTTTGTTTGCTTGTTCAACAATGTATCCCCAGGGCTTAAAATAGTGCCTGGGACTTAGTGGTTGGTGCTCAATAATTATGTGGTGAATAAATGAACATAACTTCAAGCAAGTGTTTTTAATTTCAAGGTAATTACTTTGGCAGGCTACTATATATCTATTATAATGATGATGCTAAAAAGATGTTACATCAATAGGCACTGAATTTGTTGAAAGGAATTCTTTCTTTGAGAATAAATCTAATTTTTGGAATAATCCAAAAGTTAGGCCAATTCTGATAAACACATCCTGAAGCCATGGTAAAAATGCCAAATCTGTGTTTTCCAACTCAGTTACTATTACATTTAAGTGGATAGGGAAAAGTCAAAAAACAAAATGTGTTTGATTTTTTAAGACAGTAAACTGACTCTGAAAATCATTTCAGAGATGAGTTTTAAAAATGTACACTGGTAACAAGTTTCAGAAAAAGTGTGTGTGTGTGTATATATATATATATATATACACACACACACACATATAAACTGTATGTTTGTGTGTATGCGTGAACAAATTTCTTCCATCTGTCTGCCGACTTCCATTCTTGCTCCCATTACACCAGAGTCTTTCAAAAATGAAAATCAAATTCTCTCCACTCCTCTCCCCCTATTCCCTGCAATTAAGAACCTTTAATTGCCTGTCATTGTATTTAGCATGAAATTCAACGTTCTACCTAGTTTTGCACACATGATCTGGCTCCTGTCCCCATCTTGGAACTCTCATTTTGGCACACAGCCATAGCAGCTCTTTTTTTTTTTTTTTTTTTGTCCCCTGGCCATTTGCACCTGCCATGCAGTTGGCCTGGAAGGCTCTTCCCACAGGGTTCAAGACTGTGAATCTTTTTCATCATTTTGCATCCCACTCCCATATATAAAGCAAACATCTCAGGCTTGGTTTTTATTTGTTTATTTGTTTGCTTGCATAAGGCCTATATTATTTTACTATAACATAAGCCCAATGAAGGCAGGGACTTTGTTGGTCAAGTTTACCTCTGTATCCCCTGCCCCTCCATGCCTGCACTTAACCAAACTGTTAATAGTGAAATTGGGTGGGAGATGGATAGGAGGGAAAGAACATCCATTTTCCATATTATTAACTTCTGTTATATATGAATTTTTATAAGTATGTCTTTTAACTTTAAACTATTTTTTCATTTTTGCTGAAATATCCCTGGCTGGTGTGGCTCAGTGGATTGAGTATCAGCCTGCAAACTAAAGCGTCACTGGTTCAATTCCCAGTCAGGGCACATGCCTGGGTTGTAGGCCAGGTCCCCAGTTGGGAGAGTGCAAGATGCAACCAGGTGATGTTTCTCTTCCTCTTTTTCTCCCTCCCTCAAATAAATAAAATCTTTTAAAAATAAAATATTTTAATTTTGCTGAAATAAATAGGCCCTGACTTTATTATGTATTAAGTTAATAATCTACCCTTATTTATTCATATTCATATGTGTTTCTCAGAAACTAGTGTTTTAAATACCCCAGCAAACATTCAGGTCACACAGCTTCTACTAATACGTATATACAAATCTAGATAATATCAGGCTTTTATGACTTCCAGCTTTATGTAATTCATACCATCTGGACTATTTCAATAGCAGCACCAATTTCTGGATCTAGCAAAAAAAATTCTTGTTAGGGCCTGTATGCTACAACAAATGAGAAGATGAGCTGAGTTGCCTTTCCTTAATGGCCCCACATTCATTCATTCTGTGTTCTGGCCAGGACTTTCCAGCAGTGGCAGGGTGTATAATGAAGTCTTGCTGGATACTGTGCTGGGAACTTCATACCCATGACCTTATTTTACTCACAGGATAAATTTAAGGCTGTTAGTCATTAACCGCCAAATAGCTAGAATAGCTTCGAAGGGCTGCAAGACCTCAGAGTCCCACCTATGGGCTGACGTGGTCGGGACGTACTCCATGGAGGAGAAAGAACTGGAGGAGGGTCTTAAGCAGTCTGCAGTCTGTGAGCCAAACCACCGGCTCTGCTTCCTGGCTTCTAAATGTGGCCTTACTGTTGTTAGCTGGGCTCTGCTCCTTGACTTATCTGAGTGAATCTCTGCATCAAGCTAGATTTCCAAAGATGACTCATTTCTGGCCAACCCTTTTGGCTCTGGGCCACTAAGTGGTCCACTTTGATATGACAGTCCTGTGCCACTTAAAAAGCGCTGGCTGAGTTTACAGGGAAAACAGACCACTGTGATTTTTACCAGGGTAAAAATTCCCGGAAAAGAAAACTATCCTTGCTCATTACCCACCCTATACCCCCCCAACCCCCGCCCCAACTCAACCTACGAGACACAAACACACAGAACAGAAGACAAATGCCTCATCCTCTTCTAGGTGTTCCATTCTCAGTACTTAGGAATTTTGTCTGGTCTGCTGAGTGTTTTGCCCACTATTCCTTCCTTTTGGGGGCAAGATTGCCTGACAGATTTCTATTAAGCTCTAACACATTGGTTTCCAACTCTCCATTTGCCCCCTAATTGATTTATTAATTTTAAAATATGACATGTAAAACTTGATTATGCATAAATCTCTCAGTTTATAAGTGCTATCATAGAAAAGGGGCCAGGTACCAGCCAGAGGAGTTCTCAAATCCTGTATTTGCAAGAGAAAAATATACCTCCTTTAGTTAATACAGTGAATACACACAGGTGTGTGTGCACACATGACAGACAATCATTTTGAACATTGTTTTTAAAGATTTTATTATTATTTTTAGAGAGAAGAGCAGGAAAGGAGGAAGAAAGGGAGAGAAACATCAATGTATGGTTGCCTTTCACCTGCCTCCAGCTACAGACCTGGCTGGAGACCTGGCTTGCAACTTGGTTATGTGCCTTGACTGGGAATCAAACCAGTGACCTTTGGGTTCACAGGCCAGCACCTATCCACTGAGCCACCAGCCAGGGCCTCATTTTGAATATTCTTATATAGCACTTTGACCATGTTAACTGAAGTCCTTGACATAAATTCATCTTTTTCAGTATCCATAGTATAATTTTTAAAAAATTTTTACTGCAATCTATGGGTTCTAATTACACAGTGCATAACATTTCAGTTTTTTAAAACCTTACTAATCATACCTATCTCCTCTTGGGCCTCTTCCTCCAGCTGCCTTGTTTTTGCTTAACACCCTTCCCTTCCATCACATACACATACACACACACACACACACACACACACACACACATACACAACTAACCTTGCTGACTACAGTGGTTTCTAAATCTTTCTTATACAATTTAGGTCAGTCTACATTTCTAAACTTGAAAAATTAAACCCACAGCATTGATCAACCAACAAAAGACCTTCCAAAGAAGGAGGGTGGTTGTGGAGTGCAAATGACCAGAAATGTTTTATTGTTGTTTCTATACTGAAATCTGTTTAAAAACCACAGAGCACAAAGATCTAACATCAACTTGAATAGTTCTAATTTAATTCTGCACCAAAGTCCTTTTTTATTTTACATAGTGTTAGTTTCCCTAGCCCTTATTTCAAAATTTCCTCAATGTTTTAATAAATGTGTATTAAATAATTACCATGTGCCAATGATTACCATTGAGGGATACAAGGTCCCTCCCTGTTCACCAGAGAAACTCAGAGTCTCCCTGGAAAACAGAATGATGACAGTGTAAATACTACAGAGATGAAGTGACCTGTACCATAGGCACTGGAGTCAGACTGCCTCTGGCTCAGCCTCCAGGGTTCATGTTGGCATCATTGGCTCCCGAACCAACTTGGGGCTTCCTTCCTCTTGGCATTCTGTTTAGCAAACAATAATGCTTTGTGACCTAAGTCACTACTAGCTAAGTTGTTTGTTATTTGCAGTTAAAAGCATCTTATCTGATAGTACACCAAAAAAGGAACTCTCATCAAGTGACATGAGGGTATGATATTTTATTTTATTGGTACACATATACTCAAGGGTCCTAAGTGGAAACAGCTTAGTGAGCAAAAAAATGTCAGCGAAAAATGAAGTATAGGAGTTATTTACAAAGACTCATTGACTGGAATAGTTAAATGAGAAGCAGGAAAAATGTGGAACTGTTTCAATGCTTCGAATGATAAATTTACATCTACTGTAGGAGATTAACATTTTTCTAAATATATATGAATTTAAGTAGGCCATAAAATTAAAGCATATTGATATATACATCTTTTCACAAAATAATTTGCTATGCTGAGATTTTCAGGCGAGAGTACTATTTTTCACTTGCTTTATATTATATATAGATCTTTTCTAGCAAAATCATGTGTAAATAATATATTTAGAAATCAAATTATGTTTTAAATGTACTAGTGAAACTAGATGTTTTAAAAACTTGCAATATTTTTTGTATGATAAATGATGCCTTTGTAGAACAAACAATTGCTTTATCATTTACCAATTCTTTAAGATTACATTTTAACATTAGATTATCTTAATAATGTATCATTATTTAAAACCCAGACTTTTGTGCACTATTTTAATGAGTTTGCTGTAATATGGATCACACTACAGAAGCCTGAGGGTTTGCAAACAACAGAACAGTTCAAATCTTTTTATGCTGCACCTGGCAATTCTATTTAATCTTAGTTTTAAATTTGCATTTGATTTCATTATTTATATTTGGTTGGTGAAATTTCTGCCTGCATTCTCAGTGAAGAAGAAATCTGGAAGATTGATTCCTGATGGATTTTATTTTCTGCTTTGTAAACCTCTTAACAATGTCATGAAATAATTGTCCAAATTGAAATATAATGAAATAAAATTCTCTACATACTGAGTAAAACACCCATATAAAAATTCAAATTTATTATTGATTAAAATATAGTATTGATTTAAAGTAACCAGTTAAGACTTACAATCATATATGAATCTGCCTGTTCCTTTAAAAAGAAAAGCAATTGGGTTCTGGTTGCTGAGCTCTCTTGGATTTATTTTATCTTAGCAGCTGTTCCTGAAGTCGGTGTTATTCAAATGAGGATTTTCAAGCTCTTTTGTTGTGTATTTCAATTTATGGTATAAGCTAGCAAACACACAACCCAAATTTAGAAAAAGGTAAGTTGGGGACAATTAGAAATACTAGGGAAATAAAATAATATTGGAAAAACCTCTAATTTTCATTTAACAAAGATAAAACTGTTGAACATAATCTGCCTGAAGCCCCTGTAATAGTAGTAAGGCAACTGAGCCTCTAAGCACCAAAAGTTGGACGATATATTTAGTAATAAGAGTATGTGTTGGGGGAGGGGAACTCATTGAATGTTCTGTGACCATAGGAGATGAGGAGAGAACACATCCAATATTTTTATTTTTTTGCGGCTCTGAAATAAGCATAGTAAATTTTCCCTACCATAGGCTATTCATTGATCTAGACAGAATAACTTTACAACTCATATGCCTTCTCTTTTCATGTATTTTTATTGTCTTTGTATTTTCAAGAGCCAGCAGAGCGAGACCATTAAGAGAACAAACTGGGTAAGAATCTTGACTCTGACCTTACCTGCTGTGATACTTGTACTTTTAATTTATAACTTAAACTAATTAGTTATACCAATCGCAAGGTATATATGGAACTTATTGAGGAGTTACTATATTCATTTTTACATCATATGTAATCATTTTCTAGTATTAATGTTAAGGATTTATTATTGAGTGACTACTTCTTGTCAAACACTGTCGTAAGTGCTTTACATATTAAACCTATTAGTCCTAACAACAACCATATGATTACTTCCTGATTAAGAATTAAGAGAGAGGTTAACTAATCTGCCCCAAATTACCCAGCAAGTACATTTCAGAGCTCTCACTTAACCACCACGTCATCCCAGTTTGTTCAGGATTGTGTTAATCTATGTTGCTCTCCAATCATTTGTGGTCAGATGCTTGCTAATTAAGAGAAATCTTCCAACTTTGATAAACACCTTCTGCTCATGTACATGAGCTCTTCAGTGGTCCAAAACATGGACAATTTTAAGGGCTTCAATTTCACATCCTCAATTTCATTTCTACACCTTCCTAAACTGTATCTGCCTGAGAACATGCTTGTGGTCTCTTTTCCACCCCATTTCACAATTGCCATTTTTCCACTTAACAGAAGAAAGTCATTCTTCTCACAGATCCCACATCTTACGGTTGGCCTTTGACCCCAGGGGCACAAAACACAGAAAATTAGAAACCTGTGTTAGTGTTGAGAAAGGGAATGACTATGATGGCTGGAAACAAAACAGTCACCTGATAGACTAGTAAAATAATTTAAATGATAAATTATCACATGATTTTTAGCATATAATTGAAAGGTGTTTGAGGAATTGAATAACACAGTCACAACAAATTCCTCCCATTCCCATCTGCCTATTTCTTTTAACAAAGTGCCTCGGCATTTGTATCTATTAAGAGCAATTGCAAGGATAGAATTGAGGCAGGGCCCAGTCTCATTCTAGCTATAAATAATATTCTTCCACATATCACTGGGAAAGAAAAAGTCCCAAATAATTAACAGATGTATTTTCAATAAAATCTTATTTTATGTTTAAAAGTACTGTTATCAATTTGCATTACAGCTACTGTTTGATCAATTGTATGTTGCTAACAATTTTAGTGATAACTTGAATCAGAGACATTTTAAACATCTAGAACCTCACCATCACAAAAAAAGTAAAACTACACAAATATGTAGTTGTAATGTCTATTGTAAAGAATGATTAAATGATCAATAAACACCTTTCAAGCATGAAAATGGGCAATAAGATAGCATTCTAAGGCAGAAATAGGGTGAAAATATGAGTTCAAGAAGAGAGAACGATGTACATTTTCTGTTAAAGAGCTAGTTCATCTATATTTAAAATAAGTAATGTAGGGTAACAAATTATGTGGAATTTAGATTCTTTGGGAATAATCTATAAAAGTGAGCTAACAGCTTTATTTTAAATTACAAATTTGCATTTCCCTGGAAATTACACCCTTTACAAATTTATGATGAAAATTGTATGTGGCAACATAAAAATGCAGGAGGAAGATAAGTTTTTCAAAATTCTTTCAGGGAGGGATGTGAGCAAAAGTTTGAAGACCGTTGATCATAACTACTGATCTCAGGGCACTTAAAATACGATGCAGGTCGCATCAACACTACCATTTTACACAGGAAAACAAGGCTGACATGCAAAGTAAAATGCCCTTGGTTGCTCTGCATGCCCTGGACACTCAACAAATGTTAACAAATGAGAACTGAATATGCCACGGTTTCCAAAGCTATTTTTTATCTCCAGAGACACTATATGTAGCTATGTCTCCTCTACTCTGTGGGTGTCTCAGAAAAACAATAACACAAAACACAACTTTTGAGATAAACCTGCCACAAGATTCTCCTATGATTTCTCTGTCAACATGAACCTGATCAATGAGCTACTTAGGATATATACTTCCCAAATCTAAATTTAGGACCCATGATCTGATATGTGTAAAAGTGTCCTTTGGGAGTTAAACTGAAAGTTTACTGGGAATCATAAATTTCCTGAAAATCCAGGGACTTAAGTCAAAAAAAGTAGGTATAGCCCATATTCAGTTTGCTACCTTAGATTAAAAGTATTCTGGTACTGATCCTTAACAAATAACTTCTCTGGGCTTCATTTTTTTCACCTGTAAAAAGAGTGGGGTTATTTACATATCTTTTGTGTCCCTTCTATGCAGAAGTTCTATTAACTCATTAATTCAACAAACCTTGACTGAACAGCTGCTGTGGCCAATGCTGTGCCGGGTGCTGGAGATTCAAAGGTGAGTGAGACCAAGTCCCTCTCCTCAAGGGGCCTGGATGCAATGAAGATGTTAAGACTGTTAACTTGTTCACAGATAATTACAACACAGAGTGGTACATGCTATACAGAGAAACCTGGTAGGCACAGTGGGGGCTCAATGGAGGGAAGTGTCACCTTAGGGAAGACTTCATACAAAAGGAAACACTTCAGTGTACATTTTTTGTCTGTTTGATGTCTTAAAATTCTTTAAAGTTTTCATGACTTTTAAAGATGAAGCAATACATTCATTTAATATAAAATTCAAAATATACCAAAGGACCTGCCTGCTGTGAAAGTTTATTTCCTACCCCATCTCCCACAGCTCTCCTACGCCGCCCCATTTTCCTTCTCTGGGATAACCAGGACTGCCAGTTTCTTGCACATTCTACCAAAGATTTGAATTTTATCTTTAAAGATTGCATGCAAGAAAATCAAGCGGAAAAGCGGGAAGTGGGGTGGAACATTGAGGATAAAGGGAATAGCTTGAGCCTATGGGGCAGTTGGGGCCCATGGGACTATAGCACAGAACAAGGGTCAGCCCTCAGGGGCCTTCCCATGATAGGAGTTTGGATCTTATCTTAAAACATTAGGACAGTCATCAGTGAACTTAGAGCAAGGAAGGTGCCTGATTAAATGAATGATCTGTGGCAAAAATGTGGTGAATGGAGAGGCAAGATCAATGAGGGAGACTAGTTAGCAGGCAATTGTAGTAATCCGGGAAAGAACTAATGAGTTCCTACATCAACATAGAACCAGTAGGATTGAGCAGGGACCAGCCCAAGTTACTAAAGAAGAATGGACAGCATTATTGGATCAATTGGATTCTAATAAATTCAGTTCCTATTCTCTCCTCACCTAAAAATTGCCTGAATCAAGTTCCAAAAATAATTAGAACTAATTATCTCCTCTCTTTAAGCTGCCACCAGGCTGCCCATTCTTGCCTTAGATGTTTATTTCAGTGACCTCAGGATGTCCAAGCTTTCTAGATCAACTTCATTACTCAAATCCTTATCTGTGTATTTCTCTGTCATCCCCCAAATTCCCTCATCCACACTCTTCTCAGCAGCTCCTTCCCCTTCTAGTTGTGAGGGAGACCTGTTTTTCCCCTGAGGACACAGAAATCCCTGCAGCCCTCCTGGGTGGTGGCCAGTTTTCTCTCATGCACCATGCACCCCAGGGCCAGAAGTTGGTACAGGTATTCTTCCGGATCCTCACAACTCCTCCAAACCACACTCCTTTTCTTGCTCTACCCAATAGCTACTTTGAAGCTCATGCCATCAGATTGCCCCTCCCTCCAGACCCTCTTGCTGTGATTCTCCCTGTCCTCCTGTCACTCCCACACATCTCTGAGATTTCAACACTAGGTTTACTGTCTTTCTGTCCTCCATTCTCCTGCCATCATTCCTGGTCATTTCAATACCTACATGAAAGGTCCATCCAATCTCGTGGACCTCAACCTCTTTATTTCCAGTGATCAACTAGCATTGCCTGGATCACTGACTAAAATCCTCTGCCAAAGGCAGTGCTGTCACACCTAGCATAGAATAAAGGAGGAGAAGTTGGAAGGCTGGTGCTCTTACTGAAGAGAAAGAAATGCAGGATCACTGGAAATAACAGATATTCCTAAGGTGGAATAGGCACCTGGAAAAGTAGCTGGCAGACAAATCATAGAAGACTTGACTGTAGTATATTTAGATTAGAATTTATTCCATAGCCAAGGTGGAGTTGGTGAATTAGATTTTAATGCCTGGTCTAATCCAATCATCTATAAAATATAAAACACAAATAATATGAATAAAATAATACTATTTTAATAATTATATAATATACTTATTATATAATTATATAATAAACTATTTTTATAAAATAATATAAAGCAAACTGCTACAAAGTAGCAAAAACTTCAGCAAAGATAAAAGGAATATAATTTAAATGTTGCAAATTGGCAACCCAAGACACATTCAAATCAGAACTACACAATTAATAACCTTCACTTTTCATTTTCATAAGAAATAGAGCTTTAATTTAATTCACTTTAAATTTAACACACTTTCTGCCAATCTATTATAAGAAACAAAAAAACACAAGGACATTCTAAAATATTCCAACAAACATAGGCTTGAGAAACAAAAATAAGCATTTTGAAGTTTTTATCTGTACAGAAAGTTTTGTTTATCATTTGTTTAGTGCAAGAATAATTGTTGATAATAAAATATCCTATATTTTCAACTATACAAAACAGAACAAAACTAACAAAACACATAAAATAGAAAAACCCAGATATCCTGCTGGAGTGTTTGAGATGCTAAAGTTCTCAGAATTGTTGTTTGCGTTTATAAAATATACTGAACTATTTATAATCTCAACGCTTCCAGAATTCAGTACATTTCAATGTTGCTACCTGATTTTACAAGCCAAGGAATTTGAGCCAGAACTGTAAGCATATGGATAGAATAGTGAAACCCAGGCCAGATGGCTCTTGAATGCTTTTTATGTAGGCTGGTGGTAACATGGTATATTTGACAGCCCAAAGAAGCAACTCAGAAATACCTCCCTTATCCAAGAGCCTTGGTGCCTGAAATTCCACCTTTAGCAATTGGGGAAGGTAGAAGACATATCTTGCTTTCACCTGCCCACCATCTATTTCTCTTTCTGGTGACAACATCCTGGCTCCCTTGGGAAAGCACTTCTCCTCAGCTCTTCTTGAAGCTGTTAAATGGAGTTGGTTCTGACTCTAAATCCGGAGGTGGTCATGAGACCCAGACTTGACCAAGCAGAGGCCTGCATCGCTCTAGCCTCAGAAATTGGTTAAGGAACAGACTTATAGCCCAATGAGATTCATTCATGAGATTTTGAATAGAGGGGTGGAGAAAGAGGCAATACTCCTTCCTGTTTCTAACAGTCAGAGTGCTCTATGCCTGAGTGCCTGGTGCCATTTCCCTCTCCCCTCCCCCTCCCCATCCTCCCACTTAGACCAACCACAGTGGGGCTGGGACTAGAAACCGCCTTTGCAGACTCCTGCTCAGGCCCTCAGAGCCAACCAACACTGCCCCTTGTTGACATTTTTCTAGCTCTTAGAGGTGTTCTAGAATGATTCTTAAAGTTTGATTGATTGATTGATTGATTGATTTTAGAGAGAGGTAAAGGGAGAGAGAAAGATAGGGAGAGAAACATCATTGTGCAGTTGCCTCTCAAGTGCCCTCAAATGGGAACCTGATTCGCAACCCAGGCATGTGCCCTCACCCAGAATTGAATTAGTGACCCTTTGGCTTGCAGGCCGGTGCTCTGTACACTGAGTCACACACCAGCCAGGGCTAGAATGACTTCAATGACATAAGTTAAGAACTGCCTCTCATGTTTTCCACACAAATCCCAGAACACATGTTCTAGGAAAACCATGTTAACCTATGTAAATGTGTGATATTAATATTATAGCCAATATTCGTACAAGGGGAAATAAAGGGTAGCTATCCATTTGTAAGAAATCACTTGAATTTTTTTTTTTTTTAATCTCCTAGAATGAAGCTAAATGGATAGTCAAGTTTTCTAATTACCAAAACGGAATATAAATATTGACTTCACTGTATATCCAATAAAGATATCCGAGATATTTTAAAGGTCCTAGAGCGTTGTAGTCAACAAGGACCTCTAAAATGGATCCATCCTCCTCTGTTCCTGGAGGTCTTCCATGATGATTAACAAAATGCCAACAGTGAGGAGAAAGGCATGGTGAAATTCTTCCTTTGAATACATTTTATGCTCCCCAATTTCCAGATCTGGCTGGGATCCAGAAGAAACCATCTGCAGAGTGAGAGAAGATGGCTGAGCAATAGGCTCATTTTATAAATGTTTAGGAGTAAACCGACCTGAATTTGTGTATATGTTTGCTACTTCCATTCCTAAGCTTTCCCCCATGTCTGCAGTGAGACAGAGGGGCAGTGTGACAGACAATGTTCCAGGACATCATGGATATAGCAACAATAAAGATAGGTAAGAGCCTTTTCTCATGGAGCTTATACTAGTTGAATGAGACAAAAAGAGAACAAATAAATTAATCAGTAAAGTAACAACATGGTCTTACTAACATAAAGAAAACAAAAGAAAGTATGTGACAAAGAGTGATGAGCAGATAAGATGCCCTTTAGGGAAAAGTACACTAGGCAGAGGGGACAAGAAGTACAAAGGCCCTGAAGCCAGAACAAGTTTGTTGTGTTTGAAGCCCAGAATGTCAGTGAGAGAATAAGCATTTTTATTTGTTTCCTATTGCTGCTATAACAAATTACCAGAAACTTAGTGATTTAAAACACACATATTCGTTATCTTACAGTTCTGTAAGCCATAAATTCAGCATGGGTTTCACTGGGATGAAATCAAGATGTCAGCAGGGCCACATGCCCTCTCTAGGTTTTAGTGAAAATCAGTTTATTTCCCTTTTCTAACTTCTAGAGGCTGTCAGTATTCCTTGGTTTATGGCCCCTTCCTTCATCTCCAAAGCCAACTGCCTAACATCTTCAAATCTTTCTATGACCACTCCCTGTTCTCCCTCCCATTGCCTCCTTCTTTTCAATATAGGACCCTTAGGACTACATTGGACCCACTCAGATAATCCAGGATAATCACACCAAAAGCCACTCCCACTTCAAGTTCCTTAACTGAATTAAACCTGTAAAGTCCCTTTTGCCATGTAAGGTAACAATTTTACAGGTTCCAGGGATTAGAACATAGACATCTTGTGTGGGGAAGGGGCATTATTCTGACCACCACAGACTATAAAGGAGGAAGTGGTGAGGAGTTGGGGCTTTGGTCGGCTAAGTGGGATGGGAATCCATGAGAGCAGGAACCTCTTCTGATGTCAGTTTTAACAAGATTACTCTGAATGTAATGTGGAAGTGGTTATGCCAAAGTGAAAGCAAGAAGGCCAATTAAAAGGCTTTTGCAATAATCCTGATGAGGGATGATGGGATACACAGACTTGGGGAGAGCTGCTTCAAGTCTCTCTATGGTTTAGGAGACTTGTCATACAGTTGAGTTAATGCTGTAGGCCATGTTGAGGTCACCACAACACATGTACAAGATTTCAGTGTAGTACTTAATGCCAAATGGTGCTCAAGAAATGGTAGCAATTTTTTCATTATGCTTTGAAGTTTAGATTCACATTAAAAAAAAAAAAAAAAAAAAACAGAACATTTGGGGTCTATCATGGGAGCATGAGGGAGATCACAAATTCTGTTCAGTATCTTTGAGCTCACTGAGTAGAGACCATGAGCAAAGCTTACGTGCTCACCTTCCTGAGTTAAAAGAAAGAATGAAAGAATTATGGACCAGAAGTTACCATTGAAATTAAATGGCAACAGACATGTCCAAGGAGTATAGTAGTGAGGAGATGGCAACTAGGGGGCAACAGAACAATACTGGAATGGTGATAATATGAAGAAATAATATCATCATGTTAGAAGCTTTGGAATGAATGAAGAATGGCGGTGCTCACCAGAGATGTCAACTGCTTCCGCATGGCCCCTCTCCACACCACCTGTGATACAACAATATAAAAATCGAGTCGTGTACATTTTTATATTGAACATGTTTGTTAAATAATCTTTTGTAATAGGCAAAAAAAAAAAAAAAAAAGAACATTTTAGCAGTAGTAGAAATCTTAAGGATTAAGAAAACGAAGCTCATTTCCGAGAATACCCTGTAAGGTAGCACTGAGATATTAAGCAGTGCACCAAAGGGAAGTAAGGAGAAACAGCCACTTTTTATTGTCCTTAGAGGAACCAGAAAAGGTTCAGAGCTGGAAAGCAAAGGGAAGGGATGGGGAAGCTGATCCTGTGAAATCCACAGTCTCTGTGATGTGAGCTAATAAGGGGTGGAGGTGGGGGACACATGCATCCAAAGACCTACTTCCAAACCTATTACTTATTGATCACATGAGTTTTGGCAAGTCATTTAATCTCTCTTTATCTCATTTATTTTGCATAAAAATGTGCATGATGTCACACTTCACAAGGATGTTAAAATTAAAATGGTAGAGCATTTTGTAAATTGCCCCAGCTAAAAATTTAAGTATTAGTATGCCTTTTTTTTTTCCCCAAGCACCTACTTTCCATTCCCTTTAAAGGCATGGGTCATGCTTATTTTTAGTTGTTAAGCAAATCTCATTTTTTCACAAGGGCTTTAGACTGAGTGACAACGATTTGTGATACCTGTCTAGATAGTAGATTCAGTAACGTTGACCATCTTGTACTTCTGAGTACATCAAGTTTTTCCTTCAAAAACTGATGTTCAAACACAAAAAGTGCTTTCTTCATTAGTAGTATGGTTCTGGGTTTTCATTTCTTCAAGCTTTTTTCTGCTTGCAAATTTATTTGTCATAATTGGAACTCAGAAGCAATGAAAAGAACTGTACTCTCCCAAAATATAAAATAGATTTGAAGCTAGAAGCAACTGGGAATTATTTATAACAAAGCCAGTTTAAGGATATATTGAGCTGACTAACATATACATGCATGTCTTACATAACAGAGTTTGGAGAGGCTTTAAAGGGTATTGGAGATGACAGAATGTTGAGACAAAATATAAAGTAATTAGTATAGCATTCAGCATTCGTGCATAATATGTCAGCTTGTGGATGGCTTATCTGATTGTTAAACTGCAACTACCTGCTCTGAATTCAACACAACACCCTCCCTCCTTCACTCTTTGTTTCTAGAAGTTCTCAGCTGTAAGTATATCAAATGCTATCTAGTATCTGGCCCACCTTCTCCCAGGGGAGAGTCCACTGTCCGACTTCTCTACAGAGGCCTGAATAGAAATAAACCAGCCATTCAATGTGTCCAATCAGATGAAAGCCTGTTCCCTGAGGCATGACCTCAATCCCACAGTGAATGGGGGAACATATTAGCATATTGCAGATCCCAGGGCACCAGGCATTGTCTGGTAAACAAAAAGAAATTAGAAACACAGAAGCGGGACACAAAAGCCAAGACAAAAGAATGCTTCACGTGTGGTAATGGTTACCTTTGTTTAAATACAGATTTTTAAGTGGTGAGTCTTCTGTAAATAAATAAATGTCTGCTTAGACTACCATGTGGGGGTGAAACAGCACAATGACTGTTCGATAGAACAAGTGAGATTTAGATTTCATAGGTGAAAGCTTTAGAATTATTGAAAATAAAGATGACTTCTCCTACCATCAAATGTTGGTATGTGGTGGTTTTGTTTTTCAGTCAGGGTTTTATTATACGGTAGGTATACTAGCATGTATGGCTGGAAGGATGGAGTCAACAGACAAAAAAAGAGACTAAAGATTAGCAATAACTATAGCAATCAACAGTTGTCAGTGTAACATGCTAAATGATCAGATGAAGATCTGAAAAACCCAGAATGTGGAAAAACCTACAGGACAAATGAGACATGGATTTTCCAACAAATAAAATACAAGGAAAAGATAAAAAGAAGAAAGGAAAAGCTAAACAATACAAGAGATGTAAGAGAAATATCAACCAAGTGCAATATGTGAATCTTGTTTGGATTTGGTTTAAACAAACATATGCTTTTAGGAATCTATGAGACAATTGGGGATAGTTAATTAAGTGAAACCTTATTTTTCAGAGATTCATACTGAATATATAAGTAAAATGATATAATGCCTAAGATGTGGTTCTGAATATGAAATATGATTGATTGTCAGTGGTTATTAATTATTAAGGTTGAGCGATTGATGCTTGGGGAGTCTTTATATTATCTTCTCTACTTTTCTATATGGTAGAATTTATCCATAATAAAAAGTTCATTTTTAATGAGCAGGCTCTAAATAATAAAACAGAAGTTATTCTTGTCAAAAATACACTGTAGTTCTTCTAATGTTCTTACATAAGGGCACTGTAAAAGTCAAATCAAAGCTCATAAACATAGAAGCCCTTTTCTAAATGAATTAATACACATAAAGCTGTTGTGTATATTACATGATGAATGTTCACTAAATGTTAACCAGTTCCTATTTTCTTAAATGTAGTGGGTCTAAATCTTAGCCTACAAACACAAGGGTATAAGAAACAACATTTTAGGCACCAGCCTGCGAACCCAAAGGTCACTGGTTCAATTCCCAGCCAGGGCACATAACCAGGTTGCAAGCCAGGTCTCCAGCCAGGTCCGTAGCTGGAGGCAGGTGAAAGGCAACCATACTTTGATATTTCTCTCTCTACCTCCCTCCCTTCTCCTCTCTCTGGGAATAATGAATAAAATCTATAAAAAACAACAACAAAAATTAAAAACAATTTAAGAAACTTTTTTTTCTACAACTGAACATCTCTTTTTAAAATCCATTTTCTATTAGGGTGGTAGAACAAGCCTCAGTCAATTCTAAGATCCTCCCTACACTCCAGAGGGGTCTACAGATCCAAGTGTTAGAATTGGGGGGATAGGGGAGAGTCTATCTGATCCTCAATGTTTTTTTTTTCACACCTACCATCTGCTGAGACATCCATCATTCCATATGACCCACTCACTTTTTTGTGTGTTTTCTTTTTCACCATCTTCAAGTTGGGTAGGTTTAAACTACCGGTAGGTCAATCTCAGGTCCTTGGGCTTTATAGTGCTGTGGCCACCATAGTAGGTCATTTAGTAGACTCTCCAAAGCCATGTCTTCTCTGAGGTTTCCCACTTTCTGAGGCTCTCTCTACCTGAGAGATAAGGTCCTGGTGTCTTTTTTTGGAACCCCACAAAGCTAGCTGGGGTTTTATTCCAGCTCCCCTCCACTGCTCTGCAGGCAAGGCTAAGCCCACAAGCTGGGGGGCACAGCTGCTTTTTTTTGAGGTCCACCATAATAATTTCCCACATATCTGTCATCGCCCTCTGAAAACTGCCTTCTCTTGCAACCTGGGAAGCCCTTGATCTTCCTCAGTTGTATTTCCTCACATAGTTTTCCGTGCCCCTTTAAAACGCAAATGCTGAAAGAAGGTGTCATTTTCTCTGCTTTCTCTTACTATATTCCTTCTTTGAGGCAATGATTGAAGGAAGAGTAGCTGACTAAATCGGGAAAGGAAATGATGGGGGAATATGTCCATAAGTATTCCAATTATTCTTCCTTCCATTCCAACAATGCACAAATGGAAAAAGTACACAGCTGAGTTACTTAACCTTTTCAAATGTCCATAATTAGTTAAGGCAGCCCTTGGCTATGTTTCAGAACATCCAGAATGAGAATCATATTGAGTGCCTGCCTTCCACCTAGCCCCCGAAAGAGCAGATGAACCCTCCAACTTGTGCTAACAGGGACAGAGAAGATTCCTCCTTTAATAAAATCTATTCCAATAAAACACAACTTGTAAAACTGAATAAGTTCAGACCAAGAGAAACATGGCCAAACAACATTCACTGATTGCGGCACTTCCAATTTTAGGTGGAAGTTCAAATTTCAGGAAAGCCTGCTTTTGTTGTTTTTAAAAAGACAAAACAGAATCTAGAAAAGTAAATTTTGTGTTTTTAGTGCTGAGTTGTTCCCATTTTGTTGTGCATTTGGAGATCGTGCCAGGCTGGCGGTTTCGTTTATTTATCCAGTCATGTGTTCAGTAAATATTGGCACTCTCTGTGCCTGGTACTGTGCTAGGAATTCAGTTACAATGAAGACTGAGGCTGGTTGGTCCTTCTTCAGCATGTACTGGGATTTGCTTCCTAATTCAACCTGACCAATTTATGAGTCTGAACTTCAGAAACCATTAAACCATGGTTTGGGCCAGAAACATTAATTATTATAGGCTAAGGAATGTGTAGTTAAGAGATGTGTAACTAAGAAAAAAACGTTCATGGTGGCTTTCCGCTGAACAGGCAGAGAATTGAATGAAAAGTTCTTTTATTAGTGTGTAATCGTGCAAATACTGATGAGAGTACATTGTGTCATCTGATTATCAGGTTAAATGCCACTGTGTTATTACTGGTCTGATGAATTTTAAAAGTATCGTTCTAATGCAAATCTGGTGAGCAACAGAGATAAAGAAATTCTGCTGCCATAGCAAAAAAATGTTGCATTACCAAGGCACTTTCTAAACCAGCCTACTGCAGACTGGATTACACTTGAGACCCATTAGAAACTCCTTTCTGCCCTGGCTGGTGGTTCAGTTGACAGGCGCAGGCCTGTGAACCCAAAGGCCTCTGGTTCGATTCCCCAGCCAGGGCACATAACCAGGTTGCAAGCCAGGTCTCCAGCCAGGTCCTTAGCTGGAGGCAGGTGAAAGGCAACCATACATTAATGTTTCTCTCCCTCTCTGCGTCCCTCCCTTCCCCTCTCTCTAAAAATAGTAAATAAAATCTTTTTTTTTTTTTAAAGGCATTTTTTAAAAAAAGATTTTATTTACTATTTCCAGAGAGAGAAGAAGGGAGAGAGGCAGAGAGGGAGAGAGACATCAATGTATGGTTGCCTTTCACCTGCTTCCAGCCACAGACCTGGGTAAATAAAATCTTTTAAAAAAAAAAAAGAAACCCCCTTCTCAAAATGAACATCTCTTTTTAACTTGTAGTTCTTAGCCCTAGTTAAAGACCAAAAGAAGAAGCACTAATTGTAATCTAATAATTAAGTGACTGGAAGGTCATGTATTCACTTTACTTTATAGTTTCACGCACTCCCAGAATTTCTAGCTCACTGAAAATAATGAAGTTGGTATTCTTTTCCCTTACATATCATGCATTTCCCCCATCAATATGAAAGTTTAAACTGTTAAATTTCAATGAATTAATGTTAGTTATGGGGTTTATAGCCAGTTAACTCAGGTCATTGGTTAAAAAGAAAGGTCCTCTTACGGAATTACTTAGGTATATATATTTTTTGCTATGACATAATGTCATTAATATTCAAATAGTTATATGGGTTCAAAACCTATTTCCATATGAAATTTAAACAAAGTGGATATTTAGGTAAGACTTCTGGGGATTAGTGACTGAAAATTCAGTACATAAAAGAAAATAAAAAAGAAAGATCCTTTCTAAAATACTTAAACTGTAGATAAGACTTGACCCTATTTTACAAATGTGTGTTCAAGACTTATTTTTGAAGTAAAAACTGTGTCTGTGCAACTTAACATAGGAAAAAGTATAAATGAAGAAACAGCTCTAACATCCCTCTATGGTGTCTGTAGTACTTAGAGCTCCGGGCTCCAGGTTACACTGTGGGTCTCCTTGCTGAGGTGAGGGGGTTCTCTGTCTCAAGGTCTATCTCCCCTCCAAGCTAGGCAGACATCCTGCCACAGAGTCCCAGGGCTTCCTTGCAGATCAAACCACCATTCCAGGCAACTCTATGCAGAGTCTTGGTAATAAACACTATAATGTAATTACAGCCTTCAATCCAACATGGCAGTACGTTATTCTGTTTTCCATTTTCCAATTAGCCCAAAGCCCAGATTTATGGCTTTCTTCCATTTGGGGCAGTTGGCTATTCTTTCCCTGAATAAAGCAGCAAATCTGCGTTCAGCTTCATCCTCTTCCCATTTTAACCTGCAATTATGAACTTCGAATGAAAGCAATCTTAAAGAATTTAAATTCATAATTGGAAATACCTCTTTCAGTGTTTCCAGGTTCAATTGGAATATCATTAGCTTTTATGCCTTTCTTCTTTCAACTGAATCTATTTGTAGGGTCAGAAAAAATCCTAATGTAGAAAAGATTTTCCAACATATGTACTATGGGCAATTTCCCCTGTCTTTTCAAATTTGTGTTAACTGGTAGAGCACTAAACTTATAGCATACACCTTGATTAGTATGGCCTTACCTGGTTGTCTTCATCACCCGCAATTTCTAGACCTCGGTATAGTTGGTCAGTGGTTTTCTCATGTTGCTTTGGGGTGAATTTCCATCCCAAGTTCTGTGGCTGGAATTAGAAATTCTGGCTGCATTAAGGTTAACTAGACTCCCTTCTCATTATCCATATGGAAGTAATCAGATACCCCTATCTTCCACAAACTCTGGCATGCCACAGGGTGCCACCTGGTCTCTTTGTCTGAGTCAATTTGAACAGCCTGGGCTATGAGAAATAGAGTTATTCCATTCAATCTATTTCTGAGGCTGAGGGTGGTATAATTACTGTTTCTCCCTTTCCCACACCTGTCACTGTGGTCAGTCCTGCCAAAGTTCAAATTAGTTAAAAAATAAAGTACAAGAGACACAAAAATGGCTTTAGATGTGCAGCAAAACAGACTTGCCCATATCCTTCCTTTTCTGAAAGATTTATCTAGCAAGTCCCTGGCTCAGATATGCAACCAAGGCTTCTGCACCAGGAACAAGTCTTGTAATTTGTAACATACAGGAGAATTAACAGACTAACAGACATGCACCTTGGAGATTTGGAAACTCAGAAGAAGAGAGAAAGAGATTGAGTCAGGTACAAGTATGCTCGGTTTCCTCACTAAATTCACTGATTAGGTAAGTCTTTCTCCTCCCCTGAGGAGGAGTTAGTGATGGGCAGAAGGAAGTTGATTGCTTTTTCCTTCTGGGTGGTGGAGTGGGGACTAAGCATTAACCCATAGCACAGTCATAAGTGATGGAAGAGCTGAAGGAAGGGATCAGGCACATTTGGTTGTATTATACAGGCTGCTCTTGCCAAGATGAGCTTGCTCGTCTGGGTGTTATGGGTAAGGAAGGTGGCAGAGACACAAATAGACTCCCCTTGGCCTTCTTTCCAGACAGTGGTGCCTTAGCAAGACTGGGTAAGTATCTTCCCTTCTCCCTCTTTCTTTCATGCTAGATTATGGAATTTGTGACTGCCTAGGTCAAGATGACTCTTTCTCAATGAATCATCTCTAGCTTTAGAGGACAGTTTAACCATCTTGGTGCTTACTCTCCCACCCCCATCCTACCTGGACTCAAAGGCCTATCCAGGAATGTCCAGAGCAGACCCTGCATCCCTGATGGGACCTGATGAGGGACTGCTGGCAAGATGGCAGGCCAGAGGCACAAGAACTAAACCCCTGGCCTGGCCCTGCCCCTCTTGATGCTGCTAGAATTCACCTAAACTGAAAAGTAAATGAATAAGCTTCTTAGAAGTTGTTCTACATCTCCCAAATAAACAAGAAACAACAAGTTGTTTCTCTGTCCAAAAGAGAGAAAAATGGAAAACTGAGAGAAACATATTTCAGAGTAGTAAATCATGCTTGTGAATTCAAGGATTTTGTTTTGTTTTGTTTTGTTTTCTAATTTTTTTTTAAATTTTATTTCATTATTTTAGAAAGAGGGGAAGGGAGAGAGGCAGAGAGGGAGAGAGGCATCAATGTACAGTTGCATTTCACCTGCCTCCAGCCACGGACCTGACTGGAGACCTGGTTTGCAACCTGGTTATGTGACTTGACTGGGGAATCGAACCTACTACGACCTTTGGGTTCGCAGGACGACGCTTTATCCACTGTGCTACCAGCCAGGGCCTTGTTTTGCTTTGTTTTGTTTTAAAGAAAATCTATTTAGCTATCAAGGACAGCCAAGGGGAGTTCTATAGGGCTTTTCTTTTCTTTTCTTTTCTTTTCTTTTTTTTTTTGGTGGTGAGGTAACTCAATAACCATTCAATGGGATGCTAACATACCCACCTCTCCAGCCACTTCCTATACATCATGCCACAACTTTAGTGGCTTTCTCCTTAAACTAACTCTCAGAGCTCCTCTATCTGCTAGCACTACATTATTTGAGCATTTTAAGCTTTAATCCAGTGGCTTCTACTTATTACTATACAGGTATAAATTTGGGAAATGTAGACTAACTTCCAAAGGCAGCTGGGCTTGGCCGAATGTCTCTGCATTAATGAGCCTTCCAGAGGATTAGATGGGGGAGGAGGCCTTGTGAAGGGCAGAGGGAACTCCCCTTAAGCCAGAACATCATTACTCTGAGCTCCTTCCCTTTTTTCCAATCTCTCTTCCTATTTTCCATCATGAAAGCCCAAAGAACAAATTTGTCAAAGAAAGAAATCTCAGAGGGTGGAACGAGGAGGAGAAGCTACATTGATAGAAAACAAATTCACTATAGAGAGGTAAAGAGAAGAACAGGCAGAAAACAATTCTCAGGGAGGGGTGGTAAATAATCGCGAAAAAATATTAATAATTTCTGCCTGGTTACAATTCATTTATTTGCTTATTTTATTTATTTTCATTCTTGAAAATATGAAGCCACTAATGTACACCAAGGCAGTAGCTTTAGATATTGGGAATTCAGCAATAAGTAAGGTTGATCACAGTCCAGGTCCTCATAACCTTATTGTGGGCTCCCTCCCATTCAGCATGGCTCCACCTGCCACTCCCTGGGTTGGTTTGCTCAAGCTAGATGTGTTGGGCCCCTTGCTGTCTCCTTCAACAGCAGCAGACATAGCGAGCAGAAGATGTCTCCAGAAACTCCCTGAGGAAGGTAGGTAGCACCTTCCTAAATGCCTGCTCCCATCAGTAGCACTCTAAAGATGCCTGTTGATTCTCAGCATTCTGCGAAGTCCTTGACTATTTCAGCATCACCTCCAAGGAGACTGCTTATATTTAGTAAGCTGCCAAAGGGCAACAGCAGTGCCCTGACCAGGAACCAGGAATTGAATCAGTGACCTTTGTGTTCACAGGCTGGTGCTTAATCCACTGAGCCACACCAGCCAAGACCATATACATCATCCTGAAATTGGGCACCATTCTGCAATATTTGCTAAATCTGGGTGAGCCTCTAATTGGTGAAACCCAAGTTATATACCTCTGCACCCTAGCTGCAAGGGAATCTGGGAAATGTTGCTTTGGGACTCAATGTGGGAAACTATCAAAATGTAGAGAGGAGGTTTGAAACATGGTATTTTCTAAACCTTACCATGTAAAAATAAGTAAACAAGTAAAGAACTAACAGAAGGGGGAGCTCTGTGACCTTAAAAAGCCATCTTGAACTAATTTTATTTTATTTTATTTTTTTCTTTTACTTTTATTGTTGTTGTATTACATCCATCCCTTTTTTTCTCCCCTCTGTCCCCCTCCCCACCCACCCTTTCCCCCCAAAGTCAATCCCACCTGTTGTCCATGTCCATGGTTCCTTTATACTAGGTTCTTGTCTAAGCTGCTCCCCTTCTTTGCCTCTGCCTCCCCCCTCCCCCCTACCCCTTTCCTCCTGACTACTGCAGG